>JARHVA010010476.1:135000-165401 GCA_037957365.1 Torreya grandis | reverse complement strand
ATAATGTTATTTAATTTTAAAAATAATAAATTACATAGATGTAATGTCATTTTAACCAAATAGAGTTATCATTTTTAACAAAAATAATTAAATGTAAAATAGGTTGTTTTGTTTTATACTCTCCTTTCAAAGTCATATATGTTGACATATAATATTCAATTGTGATTGGTTAACAATATAAGTTGGCTAGTAAATAGAATTTTACAATTAGGTCCTTTTTAAATTCATATCATCTCTAATGTTAATAAAGGAAAATGAGAAATAAATTTAAAAATCAAAGATAAATATAGAAATATTAAACCCTATTTTTAAAATAAGGAGGAACCCTTAGACAATATAGGGCTTGTTATGCTCATGAAAAAAAGTGGGTTTAATAATAAGTTTTATTTATTTTTTACTTAAGTTGTAATTTAATAAGAAAAAAAATGTAGAAAATTTAAATTATATAAGATATAACATTTACATACAAATATGAGTGTAATTAACATAGTTTTATTGATTTATGTAATTATTAATGTAAATAGTTGAGGAATTGGTTAATTAATAGAATGTGAAGGTTTGCAATAAGGTAAAGTCATTAGTAGAGATCAGGAAAGGCCCTATGAATGCTTAGATATAGAAATAAAAATTTTGTGGTTGATGAGATAGGTCTATGTTTCTTGAATGCTTGGCAATGTGAAATTATCTGTTGGAAGTGTGAAATCATGTGTAATCTGCATTGATTCTTTGATTATATTTATCATTATGTATATGTTTGCTACTATTTCTTGTATATTCAAATACCTGTGATCTAACATAAACAATTGTCCCTATGTCTACTAGTGCTTCTTATATTGTTAGATACCTGCAAACTAACACAAATAATTTTGTTTTTCTTTTCTTTTCTTGAAAATTGTAACTCTTTGAAATGTAAATTAAAATCAAAGTAAAATGGATGGGTTGATCTAATTCTAACCACCCCTATGGAAAAAACATTACTTATGTATCCAATAATACAAAGAATGAAGTCATATTGAGTGTAGTTCTCTCACCTAGTTGAATATTTGTAATCAATGTGATGCTAACATGCAATGTAATCCTATGTATAAATTTCAACACTTGATAGCTTATGATTTGATCTGGTAATGATATTCATACTCAAATCATGGCTTTATCATTTAAGAGGTATTAAATTTGAAAACTTTAGGATAGTTTATCTCAATGTGGAAAGTGATTTCTAGTGCAAGATATATAAGTGTTATATATCAATAGGCTTAGGATACATATATTTATATAAGTAACTCTTTGGTTAATTTTCTCCAAATTGACATGAGAAATGTATGGCCTAACCCATATGGAGAATTTAAATTTTGTAAAATGACCATTAAAGGGCATGTAGATAGATTCAACCCATGTGGATAAATCCACTTTATGACATTGTTTGAGGAACTTATCTAGAAAAAATGAATAATGATTTGAGAATAGGAAGCAATTTGAGAATGATATTAAACTATTTAGGCAAAGACTAGATAAGATCATGTGTAACAATAATGAGAATAAAAGAAGATTGAACCCATATATGGATGAATGGCTAAGGGAGATTATGAAGAAGAGTCATGTATACATGCATAAATAAAATATGTTATAGGTTGGTCAAATATAATATTTTAATTATATAATTCTAAATATGAATGTCTACAATAAGCGTATATGATACAAATCAAACTTTGTATTCCTAGAACTCCAAAACAAAATTCAATGTATCTAGAGACTTTCAAAATCATTTTTTACACATTTATGGGTGAATGTCAAATAATAACAATCTAAAGAAATTCTTAAAACTAAAAGTAATCTATTTTATTTTTATATAAAATTGAATAAAGTTAGACACCCCTTATTTTATATATATATATATATATATATATATATATATATAATTATAATTATAATTTTGAATATAATTCTAAATATTATTTGATAGTTTCAAGTATATATAATACCAAATATGAGTGTCTATAATAAACAGATATAATACAATTTAAATTTTGTATCCCAAAAATTCGAAACAAAATGTAGTATAACTAAAGACTCACAATTTTTTTATATTTCTTTTTACACATATGAGTATCAAACCATCTAATTTTTGTAGAAAATAGAATGATGTTAGACAACCTATCAAATTTAGGGCTCCAAATATGTCCAAAGTTATATATGATATTTTGAATACAATTCTTAATAATATCTCAAATCAAACTAGATGAAATTTAAGTATAATCTTTTACAAAAGTTGAATGGCAGCTTAAATACATCCTTTATATGGAATTAGATAAAGTAATTGGATAGAGCTATAGGAAAAGTAAATAAAATTTATGTTTCTAAATTTTTGATGTAATGATATACATACCTAAATAGGATGTACTTGAATATGATGAATGGAACATATTCTCTTCCTTTGTTCTTTCGCCTCTCCTTTTTATATTTGAGATGAATTTATACATCTAAAAATAAAGAAATTAAATACATTGTATAAGATAAAATATGAGATTAGTGTATAATATGTAAAAATATAACCTTTAAAACATGATCATTATGAATAAATTTCTTCCATATAAACTAAAAATATGCTTTATGAGAAACAAAATATAAACAATGTCAAATAATTAATATGAGATATAACAACGTGAAGCACCATTATGAGATTTTTCTCGAAGACTATCTTTAATAAAAATAGTAATCTAGGAAATAGTGAATATGCATAACATGATATAGATCATGCAAATATAAAAATATCTTAATCACCTTTTGATTAAGATAATTACATTAATAAAAATATTAAATCATAGTTAAATATTTAAAAAATAATTGAATAAAAAATCAATTAAGAGAATCACTAATATGGAAAAAGGAATTTTGTTATGTTGTAATATAAATAATAACATGAATAAAAACTATTTTTAATATTTATTAATTTTTTTTTTTAAACCGTAAGATTACAGGTAGTAAAAATATCAAATCATAGCCAAATTCTGAGTCGAAAGGCTGGGTGGATTTGAAAGTCTAGTCTGATTCACAGTGACTATAAAACTTTTTATCAAAAAAAAAAAAAAAAAAAAAACAGATAGCACGTAACAAATAGAAATAGGCAGGATGGGGGAAGGGTGGGAGATTATCTTATTATAATGCCATTTGCAGAAGAAATCGATGAAGAGTTATTATGTGATGCAGCGGTGTATGTGCAAAACTATTAACATTGCAATAATGAAGCAAATGCGGGCCGATGGGAGAACTGGTAGTGGTCAGTGTCTCGCTGATGAAACTTGAAAGGAGCACGGCGCCCTGACACACAACAATTACCAACATCACCGCAGTTATGGAAAAGATCCAAAGAAAAATGCATTCAAAATTAATAGCCATCCCTTGCTATGAACAATATATAAATAAATTCATTTCTCATATTGCTAGAATTAACAAAATGGCTAGAATATTTTCAGAAGCTGGCTTTTTAAACTCTAATACCATTTCTCGGGGGCTGGGCATATGTCCCCAAATATTTTTATAGTCTCGAGGAAATCTCCCGACATTTAACTTTAAAATATGAAGGTTGATCTGGAAAACATACCCGAATTCTCTGCTGTTGATGTAAATATTAAAATATTAATTTAGGTTTCAAAATTTGTTTATAAGAGAAAGAGTAACTGGAATAGATCATAAGTATATTAAAATTATCAACATCTCTCTAAAGTCTTCAATTCTACCAATCTAATATCTTTTTAAGTATTTATGTTATTTAGTTTGCAGACATAAAATTCAAGGTAAAAGGGGTAAGAAATAAAAGGTTTCAATTCTTCTTCAAACCATTTACACATGTAAGAGTATTTGAAATCTAAAAATACTGTTGTTTGATGTAGATCACCAGTGCTGATATCAAAGTGATCTGTTAACGTTATCAAATAATGATCTTAAATAATTTAATAAATAACGTTCTTTAAAGATGGATTTTTATTTATAAACAGGAAAAACTGAACAAAAACAATAGAAAACAACACAAGTTTGTTTATGGGATTCGACAATTATCTATGTCCCCAGGTCCACTCCAACATAACCGATCCATTAAATATCTTAATACAAAACTTACAATATCAAAATACATCAAAAAAAATCCTCAAAATCTTGTGTGTTAACATCTTCTACTTAAACAAAATTATACAAATATATATACTTTAACTCTTCCAACTTTAACTCCTATATGAAACTAAACACACATCATAAATTCTAATCTATCCAATATACATTACAAATGACACCCCATGCCCTTATATAGTCTTCCAAAACCCATGAAACACATGGGTAGGCTTGATCAAAATGCTTAAAATGAAAGCTAAGGGATAAAATCCCTTCCCATGCCTTTGTTTGTGGGATGAAGCTTATCCCATATTCCAATGCATTATCATTATATATATTTATATATATATATATATATATTTATATATATATATATATATATATATAATTATAATTTTATCCATGTTTAAAGCCTCATATTCCATGTTTCCACATTTCGAGTGGACGTGATTGGAAAATGGGTGATTTAAAAAGGTAATTTGATGGGTTTTAAAAGTTAAATGGCCTCATTTATATTTTTCAAACTTTTTAATGTTCATTGATCAAATTTGATCCGTTGACTCGTCATGTTGATTTTTGATTAATTTTGATCAGTTATATTTTGCATTTACAGGTTTCATTTTTTAAATTGAAAAATGCATCAAAAAGTTCTCGACAAGCTCTACATTGTATGAATGATTTGAAGAAGAATTGAAACCTTTTATTTCTTATCCCTTTTACCTCAAATTTCATATCTGAAAACTAAATAAATTAGAAACTTAAAACGATATTAGATCGATATTATTTCAGTGGGAGATCCTCCCAAATAATGAACCTACAAATATAAAAATAAAAGAATTAAATACATTATATAAGATAAAATATGAAACTAGTGTATAACATATAAAAATATAACTTTTAAAACATCTATGTTATCAATAAATTTCCTTCATATCGACTAAAAATATGCTTTATGAAAGCCAAGATATAAACAATGTATAATAATTAATATCAGATATAGCAACGTGAAGCACTATTATAAGATTTTTCTCAAGGAATATCTTTAATAAAAATAGTAACTTAGGAAATAGGAAATATGCATAATATGATATGGATTATAGAAATATAAAAACACTTTAATCACCTTTTGATTAAGACAATTATATTAATAAAAATATAAAATCATAGTCAAATATTTGAAAAATAATCGATTAAAAAATCAATTGAGTCGCTAATTTGGAAAAGGGAGTTTTGATGTGTTGTAATATAAGTAATAACTTGAATAAAAATATTTTATATATATAATAAAAAATATCAAATCATAGCCAAATTCTGAGTCGAAAGGCTGGGTGGATTTGAAATTCTAGTCTGATTCATAGTAACTATAAACCTTGTTATAAAAAAACAAAACGAAAAAACAAAACAGATAGCACGTAACAAATATAAATAGGCAGGATGGGGGAATGGTGGGAGATTATCTTATTATAATGCCATTTGCAGAAGAAATCGATGAAGAGTTATTATGTGATGCAGCGGCGTATGTGCAAAACTGTCAACATTGCAATAATGAAGCAAATGCGGGCCCATGGGAGAACTGGTAGTGGTCAGTGTCTCGCTGATGGAGCACGGCTCCCTGACACACAACAATTACCAACATCACCGTAGTTATGGTCAACCCAGCTGTTACCAAAATGACATTAATGGAAGATCCGAAGAAAAATTCATCAAAATTAATAGCCATCCCTTGCTATGAACAATATATAAATAAATTCATTTCTCATTTTGCTAGAATTAATAGCTATATTATTTGTTGTTAGTGAGTGAAGAGTATTAATAGAAAACTTAAGAAGAGGGTGTCTTTTTATATTGATATCCAACTATTGGAGGAGAGCAACAACTCTTACATAACCTTGTTTGATAAGTTGTGTAAAATATTAAAATATCAAATACAAATATCTATTTTAACTAAAAAAAATTATACTATAAATTAGAGTTTACACAATATAATGATAATGTAAAAAGCTGAAAAGTTACAAAGAGGACATACCCAATAATATATAAGATTAATTAAGTGAGGATCTTTTCTTTTCCCTTATCCTAGAAATTAACATTTTGGGAAAAAAAATGAGATTTTTACAATTAATCTAAATTCATTTAAATATTTGCATACATTTTGTACCATGTTTAGCAACATTCTCTCTAGGTTCATGAAATGCATGGAATAATTTATTTGAAATTTGGATGGATTTTAAAAAATTGGATAATTTATTAGCATGTTCCTTAGCAAGAGAGGTAGCTACTTTTTTGTTTTCAAATCGATTAAATAACATGCAAAATACAAACATAAATTTTAATTAATTAATTTTAAATCTAAAAGTAGGAAAAAATAATATGGTGTAGGTTCATTTTGTTTTGTTTCATGATATGCTAAAAAAACAATTAGAATATGATAATAGAAATGCACACCTATAAGTGATAGGAACTTAATTCTTTTTGCAATAAATAAAGAAATTTCCCCATTTATGTTTTGTACTCTTCTAACAACACAAAAATAATTTTTGGATTCTCTAGAAAAAATGTAGATAGGTTTAAAAAAAATATTTATGCTTATGTTCATTTAGTCATGATCTTCAAAAACCTCACTTAATTTCTTGCGATCTCACTTTGATAAATAGATTTTTTTATTTTTTCCCTGATTAAGAAACAATACCTCAAAACTAAAGGAAAACAAAATATATTTTTAAGCCTACAATAAACCAAAGAATATCTTGATATTAGTCAAGGCTATAAATAGTAAAAATATCAAAAATAACAAACCTCAATAATTAGACTAGCTCTAATTACAAACAAATGAATGTTTTATGGTGTGTGTCTAAACATAAAATTATGTGCTTAAATGAAAGATCTAATTTTGATTACTTGATTTGCATTAGAATGTTTACAAATGCTCAATAGATTCCTTTAAATGACAATTGAATTATCTATATTTCCTTTTATTTGCATTAGATGAAAATGAACTAATATAATTATGTATTTATAGATACATTGAATTTAATTAAGGACCCTATTAGTGCCCAAACTAACATCTAATAACTAAAAAGGGAAAAATAAAGATAGAGTAAAGAAAATATTTAAAATAGATATAATGTACCATGCTAATGGGCTTAGGGCCATCCCAACACTCCATACATTGTACAAAATATTAGAATACTCTTAGCACAAATCTCAAGGTAAGGGAATAAGATATGAAATAAAGGGAATTATGTAAGGTGCCAAGGGAAATTACAAAGACCACTAGAATTACTAAATTCAATAATAATGCTTAATTTAGATGAATAATTGATAAGTACTCAAAAATACTAAAATCATGTAATTTCTAATAAATTCATAATGTTAATTTTTAGGTGCCTATATTTTTCCTAACTATGATTTGTGGGTGCACATATATTGTAAAAAAAGGAGACATGGTATAGATATAAAAATTTTGGTGCCTAAATTTCTAAAACAATAACCAATACACCTATGAACCTAAAAAGAGTCTTTTTTGTACACATACATGGGTCAGTATCAAATATTAAGTATATGTTAAAATTTAAAAAAATGAAAACAATCTAACCCGATTTTGGTAGGTAATAAAATGGAGTTAGGAATCCTATCATTTTTAATTGAAAAGTTAACTTTCATTAATATAAAAAGATATAATATATTACTAATAATATAAATAATATGGATGGAAAAGTCACACCCTAAAGAAATCATACTAAAATAAAAAAGCTTTGAGAGGAGAAAAGTCTATATAAGGCCACCAAATAGTTAAATAACCACGGTTAAGTTAACTCAAGTTCATATCAATAAAAAAAAAGATAAATATAACAACACAAATAAGAAAGAGATCATTAAGTAGTAGTAAAAAACATAGTGGCAGGCAGAGCAGAGGAAGTTGAGGATCTTGAGGGTCCCCCCACCCCCTGAGCTGTGGGGTCTTCATCAACTAGGACAGGGTCAAAACCATCAGTCTATTGGTTAATTTCAATTTCATTAAATTGTTGGGAATCATGTGTGGAAGGATAAATAACCAATGTCAATCGCATGAACTTATCCTCAGAAGGGGACCTTCAACCCACCACCACTATTTTTTTCCTTTTTTAGATCCTTGGGGAGAAGATGGCAAGTGAGAGAAAGGATAATCACTCCTCTAGCTTCAAGACTATTAGTTATGATATTGATGATACTACCCTTCAGACCCATGACCCTTAGGGGAATGGTGGGGAGGTGGATCAAGAGGTTCATGACTGATTGCACAAGGAACATTCCCCCAATGGTTGAAAAGGAGATGTAGATGGTGGATCTCATGCCAAACCCTATCTATTTGACCTTGAATTTGGATGGTAACATTAGCAATCGTAACAATTTTGTTAGTTATAGAAAAGCTTTTTTTCATAACTTTATTATTAAAACATGCTTTATTTCTAGATTTCCAAATCTATAAAAGAATGTCACTACAAAAAAAATTATACAAATATGTTATATCTTACAGGAAATAGGGAGGAGTCCTCTAGGAGAGCCATCTTCCAATTGAAAATTTTAGGCGTGAAGGGTTTAAAAAGGGTATGAATCTATGTCTAGACAGACTTGTCATGAGGGCCAAACAAAAAGAGACACTTAATGGATTCTTTTTGGTGACAGGCTAGGCAAGTGGGATTCAACAACCCCATGTGTTTGATCTAGTCCCACATAGGTAGACCTTGGTAAATAATACACCAAAAAAAGTGGGATTTTTTAAGCTCAATAAATAAGTTAAATATTTGCACGACATACAAGAGCTACATTTGAATTTATAATTGACATTTTAATTTATATTTCAAAACTTTAGGGAACAATAAAAAAAGTTAAATATATGCACAACATACAAGAGCTACATAAACTATTTGAAAAAATGCTAGAGTGATATGTGGTTGTTGAATTCCCAAACTTGTGCTCTAGGTTTTGCCATGCACTTAAACACTTCACAAAACTATAAATGTATCACCCACACTTCTTGGATCCATTTCGATTCAAATTAATAATTTATTTTGAAATCAAATTGATTCCATACACCCAAATTTCCACATTTACATCACTTCTAACCTCAAAATAAATCTCTCTTCCCTTGGTGGCCATAATTCTAAATATCAGTGGTATGTCTACATCACCTTTGTAATGATTCTGGTGGAAAGCAACATAGCTCCAACACCTACTTATTTAAAAAAATAATCTTATACTAGATTTTACACATGTTATCAAACCATATTTAACCATTCAAACCATTTTTGTATGAGGAAAACCTTTACCATGCCTTATGTGCTTGTAGAGTTATCCACCTGTTAAAAAAAAAAAATCCATGAGAGGTTATCCAATATTACACCCTCTAATTTTTTTTACAAGATACATATCCTAGCGAGTGCCAAAACTATTTCACCTCTATGATTTACCAAACATTAGCCAAATAATCATATAAGTAGAATTTTTCAAGCATCTACATGGCCTCTCTTATAGCAAGCACTAGAGGAGTGTATCCATCCTCATCATAGGCATGGATTGTAATACCTTTCTTCAAGAGTTACCCTATCACCTCAACACTACCCCTTTGAGCTACATGGTGAAGGGATTTAAAATATTCTTCCTTAAATATATTTTCCAAAATAACATCTAGGAAAACTCCCTCAAAATGGTATTTGCTTGCATGGAGTTGAGAGAGAGAAAAAATCATTTCACCCTTATTACTCTTCAAATTCTCATAAGCTCTTGAAAATATTAGGACTTTAAAAACCTTAATGTGCCCCTCTTTTCTAGATCCTCCAAAGCATTTTGGTTTACAACCCAATGACCATCAAAACCAAAAGATATTTAATAATACATTACAGGATCATTCTAATAAAGACCCAAAAGTGTAAATGGCATATCATGCACATCCTCCTCCACCAAATTATGGGCACCCATTAGATGGGATTATTTAAACTTATACATGCTCAAAATATCATATGGTTCAAAGACCCTTCATTTCCTTTGATGACAGTCCAATTATATAGATGATAACTCAAATCTTCATTCATTACTTATTTGATCATACCTTGATCACCATCTTATATATAGCATTATGACTATTAACTATACTAGTGAGAACATATGAACCATGATGTTACTTACACATTTTGGATATACACATGATGATTTATACCCTTCATCTAAAAAAGTCAGAACATTCAATAGGACATTACAACATGTTATTGGTGATATTGACTTATCTTTACATGTTTGGCCAACACATGTGGCTACTACATTTTTTAGTTATACCATACATTAGAGTATTTTATACATTATTGGTATGACCTTAGATACATAAAATCTATGTTACCTTCCATAGTATATGGGTGTATTAACTACATTCATACAAATAGGGTAGTCATAATTTATGGAATTCAATATAAACATCCACTTAAACAAGAAAAGTTTATTCCCAAAAAGCTAATTATCAAACCTATTAAAGTTAATCATCCACAAAAAGGGTAAGAAAAAATCAATCCCCTTTCCTAAGCATCACTAGAAACATACAATAGATCCCACAAAATCCTCATATACTTTTACATAGCATACCTAGTTAGATAGAGAAACTAAACATGTCCTAATTACTGCTACTCTATAGAAACCAAATAGCACTCAATGGATTCCATGAACCACTAATTCTACTACTACTTATTCATGATGACATACTTATATCAAGCATACACAGTGTTTTTTTGACTTTCAAGATCTAGATATGACCCTTATAGATGATCCTTGGAAGTATCACCTAAATGATTCACCATATTGTGAGTATAGATTACCTTCTGTGCATCCCTTATATGGTATAATCAACCAACCCTTAATTTATAATAATTCAAAAATAACAACAAAAAAATATTCCAAAAATAAATCAATTATTGAAGAAAATATAAAAACATTCAAATAACATAAAAGGTAAAAAAATGTTTGGCATTCCCATGTTTACTAGATCATTTGCATCTATGTTGTTTAGTTCATGTTAGTAGATAGCATACCATTTCATTTGTTTACACATATATGTTTCATGAATTGTTGAGAGTGATACAAGCATACCATAGACAAATAATATAACCACATACATATATTGGATTTCTCCTCTCCCTGTGTCATATAGTAAATTGAGGTCATCTACTTCACTAATTATAATTTATATAGGTTATGTATCCTTTATCATAATATCTACATTATCATGTTTGAGTTTATATTCTAACAATTACACACATATATACATGCTCATATCTTTCACAATGTACTTGATATGCTATTTTACATGACATTTTTTCTAACATATATATGGAGGGACTAGTATGATATGATTATGTTGGTTCCTTATACTTCATTTATTCACATTTTCACTTTCTTGAGTGTATTTCATTACTTAATATTATCTTGTTTGTGGAACATTTTAGTATGTCCCTTTCCTATTGGCCACTTTGTAATTGTATGTTGCTTAGACATTTGAATATGTCATTCTATGTTGATTAGGCATTTGAGTATGTCATTTCATTTCTATTGTGTGACATTTGAAGATGACCCTTTTATGAGGTCTCCTTAGACTATTATTTGGATTTACATTGAGTGCTCTTGTATGTGTGCTTGATTGTTTACTAATGTTGTATTTTTACTCTATAAATGTTTCCATGATACATATCATGCATATTGTGGCTTAATGTGATCACATACTATCCACTTCATTTATATATCCACTCAAATATGTTAATCTTATATGATACATGATTCATACAAAACTTATGTAATTACCTTATCCTTTTCAGGTAAGGTACCTACCAGATTCTATTTGCCTCACCTCAAAATGGGGGCATATTAGTTGGAGCATGTCATAAAGGCATGACCTCCAAATTTACACAATTTATATATGTTAGTGGGTGAATGTCATAAAGACATGACCTCAATTACTTAGTCCTTACTATTTATAAATTTTAGTGAAGGCATGTTGTAAAGACATAACCTCCAAAATTACACAGTCTCTAATATAGTTATATTATTCCAAAATACACTTGGGTCAAATTCCTATACATTTCATTAATTTTTCAAATATTTTGGATATAGCTTTTCATATTTATGGCACATATATTATACACAGTTACAGAGCAAGGGTTACATTTTGACAGATACTTTAGCTTGAGACACATTAAAGGTAAATATTCATGCTAGTGCTCTAAAATTTTAAAAATTTGCCAATTATATCTCTAGATTACTATCACCATGAAGCGATATTTTTCACCAAGAGGTATTGTTATTATACCTTTTTTGTCTACATCATTTGGTTTTTTGTATAGGTTAAACTAATTAAATCACTAAAATTCATCAAATATATAAGTTGAGTTAATTAAATCAGCCAGTCTCGCCACTTTTATATGTTGATTTTATTAAACCACTAAACCTCACCACATTATATATTATCACTTGAGTTGTGTGATTGAGTTTTAGTGATCTCAATGGTCATGCCACAACTCATCCTTACATTAGATTATGAGCATAATACCTTCCAATATCACTCTTCAAATATCTAAGGTTTAGGTATGAACCTATCTCAACTCCAATGCTTCATAAGGAAAAATATTTACCAAGAAAAATAGAAAGGGGAAACATGGTTCCATCAACACACGTGTACTCATTATTTTCTTTATTTTTTTCAAGCATTTCATTTATTTCAAATTTTAGATTATATACATTGATTTATATTGTAACATAATATTTTTATAGGTCATACACTAACAAATTAAAATTGGGCTCAAACAAGGGCAAGGTGTGTTATACACACCCAGGTGCATATTTATTTCCTTTAACTAAATGGGAAAAAATGTTGATACTAAAACTAAATATTTATAGTATATACATTTGAAAAATACCAATCAAGGATCTACCCTTCAATTTTTTACTATCATATCGAAAAGAATTGCATTCACCATCTCACTATATCTAAATTATTATCTTATAATCTAACCCATATCATTATGATGACCCATATAATCTATACACTATTAAAATCTAAAAAATTGATATATATCCTTTACTATTAGTTATAGATCCCTACCTATTTTCTAGCCTTATGGACACTATCGACCATAGAGGGACACTAATGTTAATGCTAGTGTCCAAATCCTTACTCAAAAGTCATTCAAATTACAAAATAATAAAAACATATGGGTCAACTTATTTGTCTTATTGAACTCTACCATTAGATATTTTCAAATGGTATGGCATAAATAAAAGTATAAGTCTTCTCATTGATCATCGATAAAATACCAATAAAGTACCTACCAAGACTCATTCAATTAATTACATAACTAATTTATTATTTCCTATTCATCCCTATTTCTTTATTAGTTAGAAAAGCAATAATACAAAAGTTTTAAAGCATCCAAAGAAAAACCCATGAGAAATATTTGTCAAGTTATAATCTAGATCATTACATGCATCTACATATAACATATAATATCATTGTTCACACACACTCCCGTACATAAGGGATAAATACATAATTTTGTGGCCTTCCTTGGAGTGTTGGTTGTGTAGGTAGTGTTCATTGACAAAAGGCTCTTTGAGGACAGATCGACACTATGAACCCACTAACCCATTTTTGGCATACACATACAATGACGAAATCCAAAGTTTTTGTGTGTGTGTGTGTGTCTATATATATATATATATATATATATATATATATATATATATATATATGAGCGCACTAGAAAAAATGAGATAGAAAACCTACAACAATGAAGCTGGTCTTATCACAATCTATTGAATATTTCATATGGAACAATAGTATCATAAAAGGGACAATTGTATCAATGGTAGTGTCTCAAGGTTGACATTAGTGTTTGTGACTCCAGAAACATATTTTATAAATTTTGACAAGGGTCTCAAAATCATAATCCTTCATACTTATAGATGTGTGTAGCTTAGATCCACCTACACATTTAAAATCTAGTTAAGTATCATTTATAATTTTTATTGTAATTAACATAACTTTTTTCAAATTTGATGTTTTATATACTTAACATATCTCCATAATTTATTTCATAATATTCATTTATATGAGTTTGTAATTAGTTAACTTATTGTAGGATATTTTTAATCATACTTATGCATAGGTTATTATATCCACTTAACCCTTAACACCATATATCCAAAAATAGATAAACATACACATATGAGGCATAATGATTAACTTGTTTTGAAGCATGTCACTTAATATTTCACTTGGATTATTATGAGGTTTATACAAACTTATTTATTAATTAGATGTAGATTCTTGTTTCTACTTAACCCATAATTGAGATGAAATATTTTGAGATACTAAGTTCTTGCATGTAAAGATGAGATACAAGTTACACTAGTATCTTGAGGAGGCTTTATATTTTTAATCTTATCCTCAAGTAATGTAATATTTAGAAATATTTACTTTTTTAACTCCTCTATAGTGTCTCTAATAGTAAATATTTGATTTATTATAGCTTAATATGCACAAACCATAGGCGCACACACACACACACAGGTAATCAAGAAGACTTGTGCGAAGAGGATTGAGATGAAGAGAAACATTTTCATAACTTCTAATTTTCAATACAAATAATGTATAATTAATAAAAATATTATAAGTTAAATAAAATCAAAATGCAATTATGATTAGTGTAGATTGAATCCAATAATATACACCATGCATATTAATTATAGCCATGATCATTAGAGTAAATTTAAAGTTGAGAAAAAACCACCTAAAATAGACTTAAAAAGGAGATAATGATTCATATTCATTACAATATATTACAACAAAAAAATACTTAACCACATGGTGGATTGGTCTCCATAATCTATAGTAACGGCTAAGAATACCCTTTAATTCCCTTAAAAATACCCTTCGTATTTCGTACGGGGTTTTTAAATTGTGATATATAAAATATCAAAGTTATGAGTTATAAAATTTATGAGTTATAATATACAGCTAAGCTAATTTAAACTCTAAGACACAAACTTTATAATTAATATCCATCTAATACTATTAAAAAAATAATTTTATTCTATCCACACATCACCCCAAAAAATAATACTTTAAAAACATAAATGTTCTTTACTTCGTATTCAAATTTTAATGTGCACATCGAAATAATATTATATATACTAAATATTTAAATAAAAATGTATTTAACATTGACTTTTTCCTAAAATTAAATTAAATTTATGTTCACTTTATATTAAATAAATATGGATATTTTAAACTCTTTTTTTCCAATATATTTTTTATATTATTAATAAAATAAATAAAAATTTATAAAAATAAAATAAAGTGAATTAATAGTTTTGGAAATTAATAAATCAAAAATAAAATAAATACAATAAAAGTAATATATATTAAAAAATTTAAATTTTATCTTTAGTGTATTTTTTTTAAAACATTTTTAATATAATTTATTATATTTTAAAATTAAAAAAATTATAAAATTTTCACCCAGAATTAAATTTACAAATCTTTATCACAGTGAAAATTATTGATGCATTGCTCAAATAAAATATCAACCTATTATCAAAAATAGATCATTCAATAATAAATCCTTTATATCTCCCAAGCTTCTTTAAATACAATGAATGAGTCTTACATATATAGATAGGTAAAATCAATCCAAACTAAGAGATTGAGATAAATAATTAATTATAACTAAGAGATCAAGATAGAGATCAATCATAACTAAGAGATCAAGCTAAATATCGAACCTATGACTAATAGATAAAGATCTCTAAATAATAGAAACAACTAGAAATTATTCTCATAATATCTAAGAGATAAATATTTAATATCTCATTATATCTAAAATAAGAGAAATGAAATATCCACACATAAGTGGGTGGGAATAATAAAATACCTAGGTGAACATGAGTTAAGGTAAATAACCTATTCTAACACCCTCCCCCTCCCTTAAGTGAAGGTAATCGCCAAAAAATAAAGTGACATATCCATAATATGAGTCCTGATAGTAAGGCTTGATCAGGAACTCATGTATAATATATTCATGAATTTTTTTTCATAAAGTGGAGAAACGAAAAAATCTTGTGGGAAAATAAAATTTCTTCCAAAAAGAAAGAAATGAAAGAAGGAAATATGTCCTAACAACAAGACCTGATGAGGTACCCATACAATAAAAATGATGCATTATGAAAATATTTGTCTCTATGAACGCTAATCCATCTTGGAAGAATACATAGATGTCAAATCAATCTAATCACCAAGTTGAAGTAAGAATGGTGTTGAATACAAGGATCACTGAATACTAGGTACAATGATGAACATGAGAAAGTGTTTCTTGAATGCTCTCCCTCAATGTTGAACTAGGATAATATGACAATGAAATACTTTTAAAAATTGGATTAAAAATGGTGAAAAGTTAGCACAAAGACTGGTGGGGATGCTGCACTGGTGTCACTACACAAAAAGACACCGAAAATGCAAGTGAGACATAATAATTATCATATGGGTTATGTTAAAGAAAGTGCCTAAATAAGAAATTTATGTACAAAAGAACCTATAAAACACTCAAAAATGTGAAAAATGTACAAGTGTATAAAAAACATACAACTACTAAACAAGGATCTCAAACACTAAAGAGAAAAAAAAATCAAGATCTACACCACACCCTCCAAACTATTTACTGGGTGGAGCGACACAAAAGAATTTGTATGAGTGCGCTGAATCTACTACTCGAACACTGACATACTAACACTATATGAAACATAATGACTCTATATCATGTTGAAAGAGACTTAAATTGTTCAAAGATAGTGTCCAATATACAGATAAAACATCTCAAGAATATGGTCTTGGTAGAGATGAGAGAAACTAACAACTAAAATAATAAAAGGTTCTCAAGATAAAGTACACACACATGAAGGTATACTAGGTTGTAAAAATAAACCTCCCATGGTATTATATAATTTCATACGAGTATAATATATTTCAAAAATATTAAATAAAAATAAGTAAGACACTATATACATCATAATAACTCCAAACAAGGCAAAGAAGTCATTACAAATCATAAGAGTTACTCCATAAATAAGGGCACAATGTGGGCTAAAACAAACAAGTGGCATAAAAACATACCCAAACATTGTAATATTTTGGGATCTACCAAAAATAAATTTGTAAGTATACAGATAAATGAGCATGAATATAATAAAATCTTTTTATGAGGGGATTTAACCACTTGTCAAATTGAACTCCACCCTTAGGTCTTCAACCAGTATAAAACACATGTAAAATGAGATCTCAAGCTCAGTCGATAATATATGCATGATAGAGTGTAATCAAGAGGGTGAAATCAATAAAGTAGAAAGTTTGTTTGCGTGTAAGGGGGTTTGATTTTGGCCACTTACTAAACTGGGTCTCACCCTCCAATCTTTGACAAATGAGATTGTACAAAAAGGTAGATGACCAAGTAATAAACAAGTATAATATCTCATTATATCTCGTAAATATAAAATATTATTTTTAATAAAAACAATAAAAAAATCATCGAAAGATGTTTTAGAAAAATATTTAAAAAAAAATACCTTTAAAAAATCTCCCTACAATTTTTTTAGTAAAATAGTATCAAATTTAGTAAAATTGAGATAATTTTTACATTTCGTAATGAAATTAAAAAAATTTAAATGCTCTAAAATTTTGAAAACAATGTGCATAAAACTCAAAATTTGTTATAAATGGTCATCTATAAAAATTTTCATAATTAAAGAAATAAGACATATTTTATCATAATAGTACTTGTTAGTAAAACTATGATAACTTTTGAAATTATTTACGAAATTAAAAGTTTTAAAATGTTATGAGAATTAGAAAATACGGTTTAGAAAATATTAAAAAAATGAGTAGTTGTTTACAATTTTCTTACAATTTGAAATAAAACAGTCATTTTTAATCAAAAAAAAAAAAATTTAAAAAAACATAGAGATCTTGCCTCTAATATCTAATTGGGATAAAATTAGAGGTGATTATCTATTTTAGAGATAATATGGATGCATTGGTGATCTTTTATTTGTTCCTAAAATCTCTTAAATTTACCTACAATAAATTTTCTTTTTTTTTTAAAAAGAGGAATCTCTCTTAAAAAAACTAGAATTTATTGTGCACCTTTCTGATTCTTAAAACCATCCAAAGAGGATGGAAAAAAATAGCATACTTAGTAAGGAAAGACAATATCACATATTGAGTAGGGAGAAGGTAAATAGATAAGTAATTTTTTTTTAGAAACTACTCTGATATCATGAAAGAATTTAGAAAACTCTCACCCAGGATCAAATCTACAAACCATTACAATATTAAAAGTCATTGATGCATTGTTTAAATAATATCTTAATCTATTATTAAAAAATAAATCATATAATGAGAAACCCTCTATATCTCCAAAAATATTTCATATACAATGAATAATTCTTACATATATAGGTAAGGAAGATCAATTCTAACTAAGAGATCAAGCTAGAGATCAATCATAACTAATAGATTAAGTTAAAGGTCAAACTTAGGACTAAGAGGAAACTATTCATAAAGCATACAAATAAATATAAATTATTCCTATAATATCTAAGAGATAAATATATGAGATCTCATAATATATAAAATAAAATAAATAAAATATCCATACATAAATGGATGGGAATAATAAAATACATAAGCGAATATAATCTAAGATAAACAACCTGCTATAACAAATATTATTAAACTCAAATTAAATTATATAAAAATATTTCAATTAGATTTTATTACTCTCCAACATTAATAAAATAAAAATATGTTTAGCTACCTTTTTTTATAATTAAATTATAATTTAAATTCATTTTATATAATATAAATATAATTATATATTTTTATTTATCCTTAGTTATTTGTAAATAGTAATAATAATAAAATTTAGAAAAAATAAAAAAATATTAAATTAAATTAATATTCTTAAAAATCAATATATAATTACAAAATTAAATTAATGAAAAATAAAAATAATTAAATCTTTAAAAAATATTTATTAAATTTTATTTTTTTTATTAAAAAAAACATATATTTATTTCATAAGTATACAATATGATTTATTATATTTTTCATTAATTATTACATTAAATTATATAGAAATATTTAACTTAACTTTTATTATATTCCAATATTAATAAAATAAATATATATTTAATTTATTTTTATTTTATTTTTTATAATAATTAAATTAAATTTTAAATTCATCTTATGTTATGTAAAAATGGATATTTTAATTTTGTTTATTTTTCAATTACATACTACTAGTAATAAAAAATATGTAAAAAAATAAAATAAAAGTAATACAAATTTAAAAAAATTAAATTGTGTGGGTATGTTTAGTTCACTTAATTTAGTAAACTCACAATAAACTATTAAGAAATTAATAGAAATGTTGAGTTAATTTTCATTCTACATTTTAATTTTAGTAAAACAAAATCACGTAATGTTATTTGATTTCAAAAATAATAAATTAAGTAAATGCAGTGTCATTTTAATCAAATAGATTTATCATTTTTAACAAAAATAATAAAATGTGAAATAGGTTGTTATGTTTTATAAGTCATATATGTTGACTTATAATATTCAATTCTGATTGGCCAACAATATAAGATGGCTAGTAAATAGAATATTACAATTAGGTCCTTTTTAATTTCATATCATCTCTAATGTTAATAAAGGAAAATCAGAAAATAAGTATATAAATAAAAGATATATATAGGAATTTTAAACCGTATAAAATAAGGAGGACACCCTAACGAATGTAGGGATATAGAAAAGTCAAATTATATAGGATATAATATTTACATATTTGTAGTTTAACTAGCATAATTTTATTGATTTATGCATTTTCTATTAATGTAAATACTAGAGGAATCAGGTACTTAGCTTATTAATAGATTATGATGGTTTGTGATAAGTTAAAGTCATTAGTAGAGATCAGGAAAGGGCATTTCCATGCTTAGATATAGAAATAAAAAGTTTGTGGTTGATGGGATAAGTCTATGCTTTTTGGATGCTTTTAGCAATATGAAATTGTTTGTTGGAAGTTTGAAATCACCTGTTACCTACATTGATTCTTTAATTATATTGATCATTATGTATATGTCTGTTATTATTTCTTGCATATTCAAATACCTTCAAACTAACATAAATAATTGTGCCTATGTCTGTTAGTGCTTCTTATATATTTAGATGCCTGCAAATTAGCACAAACAATTTTGTTTTTCTTTTCCTGTTTTGGAAACTCTAGCTCTTTACAATGTAAATTAAAATCACTGTAAAATGGATGGGATGATCTAATTTCAACCACCCCTATGGAAAAACATTACTTACAAATCCAATAATACAAAGAATGAAGTCATATTAAGTGTAGTTCACTCACCTAGTTGAATATTTTTAATTAATGTAATGCTAACATGCAGTGTAATCCTATGCATAAATTTCAACAGTTAATAGCTTATGATTTGATCTTGAAATGATATTCATAATCAAATCATGGCTTGATCCTTTAAGAGGTTTTGAATTTAAAAACTTTAGGATAGTTTATCTCGATGTGAAAAATGATTTTTAGTGAAAGATATATAAGTGTTATATATCAATAGACTTCGGATACATATGTTTTATATAAATAACTTTTTGGGTAATTTTCTCCAAATTGACATGAGAAATGTATGGCCTAACTCATATGGAGAATTTGAATTTTTTAAAATGACCATTAAAGGGCATGTAGATAGATTCAACCCATGTGGATAGATCCACTTTATGACATTGTTTGAGGAACCTATCCATAAAAAATGAATAATGATATGAAATTAGGAAGAAATTTGAGAATGATATTAAACTATTTAGGTAAAGACTAGATAAGATCATGTGTTACAGTGTCGAAAATAAAAGAATATTGAACCCCTATATAGATGAATGACTAAGGGAGAATATGAAGAAGAGTCATGTATGCATGCATAAATAAAATGTGTTAGAGGTTGGTCCAATCTAATATTTTAATTATGTAATTCCAAATATGAGTTCTTCAACAAACATATATGATACAAATCAAACTTTGTATTCCTACAACTCCAAAACAAAATTTTATGTATCTAGGGACTTCCAAAATCATTTTTACACGTATATAAGTGAATGCCAAATAATAACAATCTTATGAAAATTGTAAAGCTAAAAACAAACTATCTTATTTTTGTATAAAATTGAATGAAATTAATCACCATATTTATATCTATATCTATATCTATATTTATATATATAATTTTGAATATGGTTTTAAATATTATTTGATAGTTTCAAGTACATATAATACCAAATATGAGTGTGTAAAATAAACACATATATACAATTTAAAAAAATTATCCCAAGAGCTCAGAACAAAATTTAAGATAGCTAGAGACTTATGATTTTTTTTTAAATTTTTTTTACACATATACAAGTGAGTGCCAAACCTTCTAATTTTTGTAGAAAACATAATGAAGTTAAGAAACCTATCAAATTTTGGGATCCAAATATGTCTAAAGTTATATATAATATTTTAAATATGATTCTTAATAATATCTCAAATCAAACCAGATGAAATTTGAGTATAATTCTATACAAAATTTGAATGGCATCTTAAATATATCCCTTTATATGGGATTAGATAAAGTAATTTGAATAGAACTATATGAAAAGTAAATAAAATCTAATTTTCTAAATGTTTGATGTAACAATACACACCCAAATAGAATGTACTTGAATATGATGAGTGGAATATATTCTCTTCCTCCATTCTTTCACCTCTCCATCTTATATTTGAGATGGACTGATCCAAGGGGATCCTCCACTGAAATAATACCAATTTAATATCATTTTAAGTACTTATGTTATTTAGTTTCCAGGGATAAAGTTCAAGGTAAAAGGGGTAAGAAATAAAAGGTCTCAATTCTTCTTCAAACCATTACACATGCAAGAGTACTTGAAGTCCAAAAATACTGTTATCTGATGCAGATCACCAGCACTGATACCAAACTGATCTGTTAAAGTTATCAAATAATGATCTTAAATAGTTTAATAAATAACGTTCATTAGAAATGGATTTTAACTATTTAAAACTGAATGAATTTTTCCTTATAAAGAGGCAAAATTGAACAAAAACAATAGAGAACAACAACACAAGTTTGTTTATGAGGCTCGACAATTGTTTGTGTCGCCAGGTCCACTCCAGCATGACCGATTCATTAAATATCTTGATGCAAAAACTTACAATATCAAAATACATCAAAATAAATCCTCAAAATCTTATGCGTCAACATCTTCTACTTAAACAAAATTATACAAATATATATACTTTAACTCTTCCAAATTTAACTACTATATGAAACTAAACACACTTCATAAGTTCTAATCTATCCAATATACTTTACAAATGACACTTGATGCACTTATAGTCTTCTGAAACACATGAAATACATGGTTAGGCTTTATCAAAATGCTTAAAATAAAAGCTAATAGATAAAACCCCTTCCCATGCCTTTGTTTGTGGGATGAAGCTTATCCCACACACACACACACACACACACACACACACACACACACACATACATATACACATACATACATATACATATACATATATAGCATTGGAATATATATATATATATATATATATATATATATTCCAATGCATTCCATATATATATATATATATATATATATATATATATATATATATATATATACTTACTTTTATCCATGTTTCCACATACCATGTGGAGGTGGTTGGAAAATGGATGGTTTAATAAGGTAATTCGACGGGTTTTAAAAGTTAAATGATCTCATTTATATTTTTCAAACTTTTTAATGCTTATTGATCGGATTTGATCTATTGACTTGTCATGTTGATTTTTGACTAATTTTGATGGGTCATATTTTATAATTATAGATTCCATTTTTCAAACCGAAAAATATGTTAGAAAGTTCTTGACAAGCTCTATGTTGTATAAATTATTTGACGAAGAATTTAGACCTTTTATTTCTTAACTCTTTTACTTCAAATTTCATATCTGAAAACTAAATAAAATAGAAACTCAAAACAATATTAAATCGATATTATTTCAGTGGGAGATCCTCCCGAATTATAAACCTACAAATATAAAAATAAAAAAAATTAAATACGTTATATAAGATAAATTATGAAACTAGTGTATAACATATAAAAATATAACTTTAAAACATATATGTTATCAATAAATTTCCTCTCTATAGACTAAAAATATGCTTTATGGAAGCCAAGATATAAACAATGTATAATAATTAATATCAGATATAGCAACGTGAAGCACTATTATGAAATTTTTCTGAAGGAATATCCTTAATAAAAATAGTAACTTAGGAAATAAAGAATATGTAAAATATGATATGGATCATAGAAATATAAAAACACTTTAATCACCTTTTGATTAAGACAATTATATTAATAAAAATATAAAATCATAGTCAAATATTTGAAAATTAATTGATTAAAAAGTCAATTAAGAGAGTCGCTAATTTGGAAAAGGGAGTTTTGGTATGTTGTAATATAAGTAATAACTTGAATAAAAAATATTTTTTATATTTAATAAAAAATATCAAATCATAGCCAAATTCTGAGTCGAAAGGCTGGGTGGATTTGAAATTCTAGTCTGATTTATAGTAACTATAAACCTTTTTATAAAAAAACAAAACGAAAAAACAGAACAGATAGCACGTAACAAATATAAATAGGCAGGATGGGGAATGGTGGGAGATTATCTTATTATAATGCCATTTGCAGAAGAATCGATGAAGAGTTATTATGTGATGCAGCGGCGTATGTGCAAAACTGTCAACATTGCAATAATGAAGCAAATGCGGGCCCATGGGAGAACTGGTAGTGGTCACTGTCTCGCTGATGGAGCACGGCTCCCTGACACACAACAATTACCAACATCACCGTAGTTATGGTCAACCCCGCTGTTACCAAAATGACATTAATGGAAGATCCGAAGAAAAATTCATCAAAATTAATAGCCATCCCTTGTTATGAACAATATATAAACAAATTCATTTCTCATATTGCTAGAATTAACAAAATGGATAGAATATTCTCAGAAGCTGGCTTTTTAAACTCTAATACCATTTCTCGGGGGCTGGGCATATGTCCCTAAATATCTTTACTGTCTCGAGGAAATCTCTCGACATTTATACTAGGTATGAAGGTTGATCTGGAAAATATAACCCGAATACTCTGCTGTCGAAGTAAACATTAAAATATTAATTTCGGTTTCAATATACATCAACTTTTTTGGGTCTTTATCACTGACTCTATTACTGAAACATTTGTCTCGTGATAGATTTGTTTATAAGAGAAAGAGTAAGATCACAAGTATATCAAAATTATCAGCATCTCTCTAAAGTCTACCAATAGATGTATCCTTATAGCTAATCACAGGGAAAATCTATGGTAAACTACTTAAGCATACGTTCAAGACAAGTTCAACCTTTGATTTACGGTTTATGTTGTAGACTGAGCGAAAGTCATGATTTTAATTAATTTAAAATAAGAAATTTGAAATATATTTAAAAAAGTATTGTTTTATTTTTGAGTATGATGTAAGTGTAAATATGTTATACATTGGTAATAAAATTGTTGAAATGTTGATATATCATAATGTAATTGGTTATATAATAATGTGATTTTATTTGAAATTTTATATTAAAATTTATTAGATATTAATGTCTATTAAAAACTAAGAATATCCAATAAAATTGGAAAAAATATTACAAGAATCAATTATATAATTGGTGATAGAAAGTGATAAATTAAAATAATGAAAAAAAATTATTAAGAAATAATTATTCTAATATTTGAAAGTCATAGATTTTGATATTTATAACATATACATTACCTTAAAAATCTAGACCATGTCGTCTGGATATGTGATATCTTGCAATGTTTGAAGCCTATTGTTTAGAATGAAGAATTGATATTCTTCAAATTATTTTTATGTAAAGATTTAAATTTGAGTGTTCTCTATCAAAGTTGAAGTGTCTCCAAGATGAACAAAGCTAAACATATTTAGTATTCATATTGAGTGAAGGTTCTCAAGATTATATGGAAATCTCTAAAAATGTAATGGTATCTTTTTCAAAAATATCATTGTAGATAAGGCATTTGAATACAAAATACTCTTCACTTTTAGTTTCTTGAAAACATAATTGGCATATATGCTCATTATGTGGAAGGCCATCTAGAGTTGATGAAAGAAAATTTGAAAATGAGATAAAGGGATCATTAAGCATGGTGCAAATATCTTCTTCATGTACTCAGGCACTAAAATTTGATCCTCATGGAAACATGAATAAAATTATAAATAATGAAAAAGTTTTAATTTCAAAAGCTCTTTTTGATTAATCCATATAATATTCAAATAAGATTTATTGATCTCTTCATGAATATCTACATTAACTTAAAAATCTAGAACCATGTTGTCTATATTTTTTCTAACTATGATTTGTGTGTGTGTGTGTGTGTGTGTGTGTGTGTGTGTGTGTGTATGGTATGGAAATAAAATATTAGGTGCCTAGATTTATGAAACTAAAACTAATGTACCTACAAACCTAAAAACACATTATTTATTTATACACATGCATAGGTGAGTATCAAAAATTAGCTATATGTTAAAATTAAAAAAAATGAAAACAAACTAACCTGATTTTGGTGGGTAACAGGATGGAGTTAGGAACCCCCACTTTTTTTTAATTTAAAAATGCACTTTCATTAATATAAAAAGATATAATACATCGATAATCATACAAAAAATATGGGTGAAAAAGTCACACCCCCAAAAAACTATACCAAGGTAAAAGAGCTTTGGGAGGAGCAAAGTCCATAAAAAGCCACCAAACAACCAAATAGCCACGTGTTAAGTTAATTCAAGTGCACATCAATAAAAAAAGGATAAATATAACAACACAAACAATAAGGAGATCATTAAGTAGTAGAAATAAACATGGTGGTAGGTGAAATAGAGGAGGTTGAGGATCCTGAGGGTCCCCCCACCCCCTAAGCCAGGGGGCCTTCAACAACTAGGATGGATCCCAACCATCAGCCTATTGGTTAATTACAATATAATTCTATTATTGGGAATCATGTATGAAATTATAAATGGCCAATGCCAACCATAAGAACTTATCTTGTAGAGGACACCTCCAACCCACCACCATTATTTTTTGCTCTTGTTAGATCCTCATGGAGGAGATGGCTAGTGAGAGTGAGGAGAGGCACTCCTCTAGCTTCAATACTATTAGTTATGATATCGGTAATGCCATCCTCCACACCCAAGCCCTTTGGAGGAATGGTGGGGAGGTGGATCAAGAGGATTATGACTAATTAGACAAGGAACATTCCCCTAATGGTCTAGGAGGAGCTGCAAATGATAGAACTCAAGTTGAACCTTTTCTGTTTGACCCTAGATTTGGAGGGTAACATTAGAAACCACAATAATTTTGTTACTTACATAGAATATTTTTTTTCATAGCTTCAATATTAAAACATGATTTATTTCTAAATTTCTAAATCTGAAAAAGAATATCAATACAAAAAATATGCTAGAATCTATTATATCTTGTAGGAAGTAGGGATGAGTCCCCAAAGAGAGCCATATTCCAAATGAACATTTTAGGCATAAAGGTTTTGAAAAAGATATGAACCCATCTCTAGGTAGATGGGCATGAGGGAAGAAACAAAAGAGATGCTTAGTGGATTCTATGTGGTGAAAGGCTAGACAAATAGGATTTAAAACCCCTAGGTGTTTGATCTAGTCCACAACAGGCAAACCTTGGTAAATAATATAACAAAGGAAGTGTTATTTTTTAATATCAATACAAGCCACCCTAATATTATCAAACCTTGGACCCCAAACATGATGGAGAGATTTAAGAGACAAATGATGATTAAGGCCTTTAGTATCAATATGTGGATGGGCCAAAACAATATAACCTAACATTGGGGAATAGTTATAGAATGGTGTAGATGTTGGCTAGGACTAGTCCTTCTACAATGGCGTAAGAGAGGAAACTCTAGTTTTGTGTAAGTACTCTTTGGGTATGAAACTCTATAATTAAAAAATGGATTTTCTATCTTACTTATTTAGATTGAACTTAGACTTAACCATATTCCAAAGAAGACAATCCTGAGTGATCTTATAGAAAAGGTCTCCAATCATGTAAATACCTTTTTTAAACAGTCTTAGGATTTTGACCCAAGAGACCATGGCTAAAGAGATATTATGTGAATTGAACATGGGAGACTACTATAGTGATTCAAAATTAAAATAAAGACCATTTATAAACCGTTACCCCACCTAGATGAGGCAAGGTTTGATTTTTTCATAAACCTTATAGATGCTTTGCATGACAAAAGTGCCCCCTATCTTAACCAACACATGAGTGATGAGAACACTATGCAAACCAATCCTTATTAGGCTTTTCTACTAAGTGAAAAACCTTAAGTGATGTAGTGCCTCAATAAGATCTTCTAATCCTCATCCCCTTTCAATCTTTTGATGATCCATTTAACACCAAGAGCAATCCCTTGAAGCTTAATATTAATGAGACTAATCCCACCATCTTATTTAGGGAGGCAAAAATAGTCTAAGAGACTCGGTGAAAATTGTGGTGCCATTCAAAATTGGCCCAAAGAAAGTCTCTTAGGAGTTTTTCAAAATCTTAGAGGATTATTCCTTAGGAAATCCAAATATTGCAAGGATCACTTGGTTGTGTATACCAAGTGATACACACACACACACACACACACACACACACACACACACACACACAACCAAGTGCTCCTTGTGATATTTGGATTTCCTAAGGAATAATCCTCTATGATTTTGTGGATGAGATCATGGAAGAACAGAAAAACAAATGGCAGAAGCTGGTAGCAAAAGGTTCCTATATATATAACCAAGTGATCCTTGCGATATTTGGATTTCCTAGGGAATAATCCTCTATGATTTTGTGGCCGAGATCATGGAAGAACAAATGGTAAAAGCTCATAGCAAAAGGTTCCTTAGAGCAAGGTTGAGGTCACAAAAGTCAATATAGAGGTGAATTCCCCTTATAGGCCTGGTAATGACAACAATGTTAGAAACCCATTGAGGATAATCAATGGGTTGGATGAAATCGATAGACAAGAGTTGTTGAAGCTCTTCTTTGACTATAAGGGTGATGTAAGAGTGCATCTTACACACACACACACACACATGCACGCACGCACGCATGCACACACACACAGAGACATACATACATACATACATATGTATATGTATATGTATATGTATATGTATATGTATGTATATGTATATGTATATGTTGTTAGGTTGTGGAGCTAAAAGCTTGACTGATGTAGACATGGAGAAGGCCATTGGAGGAGTTGCTGGAGTGTCACAGACACCGACATCGACAGGTAGGAGACAGGAAGCAACCGACATCGGTCAGAGATCGGCCGACGTCGGTAGACCCCAGGCAGACAGGGACCAACGTCGATCGCCTGTGTGGTTCAGACTATGGATGTTACAAGCAGTTAGCTAACGAACCAAGTGTTTGCATGTCAAGAGCTAATTTTAGACTCAAAGCTACGGATCTAATTATTGTAATTAGGTGTCTAATTATTGTTTGGATGAGATCAATATAATAGACTCATGGATTGTATTGAAAGGTGTTCTAGTTTGAGTTGAGCAAAGTTTGCTTCTTCTGTGTGTGAGGTGAGCAAGGGTGTTCCTCCTAGTTCCACAGCAGTACCAAGGTGGGTGTTGGTTTTAGAGACTCAGTAGGATTCTTCAGGGGTGTAGGATCTTGGTCAGCAAGTGTGCATGGCCTCCATAGGAGATCTACATGGTAAGTAAGATCATTGATCTATAGGTGTATGTGTGTGCATGATCCAAGTTTGCAAGTGTGCAGAACTAGATTGATTTGTAGGTGTGCAAGATCAGAGAGGACAACAACGCAATAGAGAGCAAAATCAGGTGGGATCTACTTGGAGTATAGGTGTGTACTCAGAGCAAAGAGAAAGGAAAGGAAGATCCTTCCATAAGTAAGGTCTATTGAGGTGCAAGTTGTTACAAGTTCAGGGGAGATCTACTTGAAGTACATTTGTGTACTTGTGGAGTGCGTGGAGCACTTGTGGTGTGCGTGGAACATAGGTATAAGGTGAACACCAACTCAGTGTTTGAGTTGGGTGTTGGGACCTAAGAGAGAGAGAGAGCTTTGAGGAGAGAATTACTATTCACTTGAGGTGTGGGAAGCCTTTGAAGAGGTGGTGGAGAAGAAGTGGCATCTTCTTTATTGTATTCTTTTCTGTAAGAGTTTTAATACAAGTTGTGTATTGTCTCTCATATCTTGTGTTATTTCTGGATTCTACTTGTTGATTCTGGTTAATTTTGCATATTAAGTTGCTTGTATTTGGTAATCAATTGTGTACTTCCAGTTATTCATATCCCAACACGTGGTATCCGAGCATGTTTATTGTTCTAGGTTCCTGACAAGTGGTATCAGAGCTAAGGTTGCAGGGAGCAGGTTTTGTGTTTGGTTATAGGTCACTCTCAGGGGTTTCTGATTGAGTGGGATTAGAGCAATGGCAGATCAAAGTAAGCTAAGAATGGAGGAGTTGAAAAGCACAGATGGTCACTTACGGTCCTATGGAAAGAAAGAGTAGGTAAAAGAAGATTATTGGTTGGTAGCAGATCAGCATGAAGGAACTGAAGATGCAAATATAGCAGGGGTTGTTGCACAGGATGCTCTGGGAGGTTTCTTAGATAAAGTTGAATCTTGGATAACAGATTCAGTTGCCTCTTTCCATGTAGCCCCAGGGAGAGGAGCTGGTGAGCCTTGCCAAAGAATTGGCAAAGGGGAAGTGAAGCTAAAATTGCAAGCGGCCAACACATGGGTGTTGAAGGAGGTCATGCAGGTCCTAGGTTTGGAGATATGGCTAATTTATTTAGAAAGGTTGGGTGATGAGAGATGCTCGAGAACTCTCAAAGTGGATACACTTGAATTAGCTGGTGGTAACGTGGCTTCATAGGCTTGGTCACATGAGCAGGAAGGAGATGCATGTTCTTAAGCAGAAGACAGATATATTTGATAGGCTTAAGAATTGGAAAGCCTTGGTGTTCTTGGAGGAGATGGCGGACAG
>JARHVA010010476.1:120000-127500 GCA_037957365.1 Torreya grandis | reverse complement strand
CATCAACCAGTTTTTATTTTAAAACTACACCCCAAAATTTCTAGAGGGATCTGCTTCTATAATTTTTAGACCACTATTAGGTAAAGATAATGGAGGTAATTTCTGACAATTCTATTTAATTATCTGGACTACCTTTATCATTTCACTATGCTATGTAGGAGGGATTTTGGACAATTTTTATTAAGCAACAACCTGTCTTGAGCAATAGTATAATAATAACCAACAACATAGTTTACACAACCAAGAAATCTTTGAAACATTTTCTTGCCTATGAGGACATCAGGAAAATTCTTGATATTCTTCAAAATATGTTCCTAAATAACAACTTCTCTAAACTTTATAGTAACACCTAGAAATTCAATCTCATCTTTAAACATAGACATCTTCTTTTCTAAAATTATGAAGCCATTTTCATATACAGTTTGATAGAATTTCTCAAGATGATTTATATGATCCTTGGGGGATTTAGAAAATATCAAAATATCATTAATAAATACAATTCTGAATTCTAAATAAGGTGCAAATATTTTATTCATCATCTTCTGAATTATACTTGGAGTAGTCTTTAAACCAAAAGGAAGAATATTCCATTCATACTGACCAAAAAGAATGACAAAAGTGGTTTTATACCTTTCTTTCTCTGCAACTTGTATCTATCAAAATCTATATTTTAAATCAAACTTACTATATACTTTACTCCTATTAATTCATTATAGAATTTCATCTTTGAAAGGAATAGGGTGTTGAACTGGAACTACATGCTTATTTAGAGGTACATAATTCACAACTAATAGTTTCTTGCCTCTAACTTGCTTTGATCTTTTATTTACATAAAAAGCTTCACAAGACCAAGGACTATTAGAATCTCTAATTAATATGTGTTTCTTACACTCTTTATGTAGGCTTGGAGACATATCAGAGTGATGAGATTTGAACTTGGGTTCATCATATTTTCCATTATTGTCTTTGATCATCTTTATTTCTATTCTACATTCATGAATCTTTTTAGATTGAAAAGCTAAAGAGTTTTCATAATAACAATATTTTTTTATTTTTTCAATGATAGGGTCAATACTAGCACTACAAAGTTTTATGTTTTGATGGATCCATCTTGTATCTATATATTTTTTTGGCTTTTCTTTGAGAGGAACTCTACACTCATATTTAGACTTTTTGTACAAATGATACTTGTTAGCCAAAATTATTTCATGAGGCTGAATAGTAATAAGATACAAGCATGTTAAATGATTAGATCCTATCATCATGTCATAAGATGGAATTTCATGTTGGATGAATTTAAACATATAAATAGAATCACCAAACTTTACTAGAATCAATGTAGATGATTCTAAAATAATAGTCTTGTTGTTGAATGTCAATTTATGAAAATCAGACTAACACATGTTAGAAGGAATGGCATGAAATCTAGATAAAGAAATATTTGTACCAATGTCTACTAGAACATTTAAACTGTAAGTCTTGAAACCTTCCCATTTAATCTAAATTTCACAAACAAAATTATTTGTGAAGTGTGAAAAAATATGATGTATTTGATTAATTTGCATTTCTATTTATAATTCATGACTAATTTCCCCCTTCTCAAAATGAGATTTGATCTCACTGTTGTCTTGTATAAGTTCTTGTTCAAACAATTATTCATCTTCATCAGCTATGGATTCTTCTTTTAAGAGAGTTTCTATTTCTCTCTGAGCTTTGTCTAAAAATATCTAGAGATGATGAATTCTTTTCTTTCACCAGAATGATCTAGCATAAGTGTTAGGTTGCTAGGCTTCTTTAATCTTAGATGGAAGATGAATTTGAGATGAATATCCATGAGAAAACATATTAGAATATTACTTTGCAAGAACTTATTTTTGATTTTTTTCATTTACAAGTTACATTTGATATTTTTGTTCTAATGTATAAATCATATATGCAGTTGTTTGAGAAAACTTATTATTTAAATATGAATGTTGTTGGGATAAAGTAAGAGCATCAAGAAATGGACTTGAAATCATATGAATCTAAAAACCAACTTCTGAATCATAATCTAAAATTTTTGGTTCAGATTCACTGCTAACAAAATTCATATTGACCTAATTTTTTGCTTCATTATCATCTAAATCTCAAATAGTATCTAATTCATAAAGTAATTCCTCATCAAAGATCAAAACATACTCATCTTCATTAAGAGCATGATTATCCAAGAAATTAACTTTCTTAAATTCCTTCTTCTTATTAGGAAATTTTTTATAATAATTATCTCTTTGACACAAGAAACACCTAACAAGTTTATTTTGACAACCGTGTTACATTTTTCTAAAAATCCTTTTTGGAATGAATTTCTTCTTCCTAGATTTGTATCTAGGTTTCTATTATTTTTCTGCTTGGAAACATCTTTTTTAGGAAAACTAACAAGAGTAATTCTTTTTCTTTGTTCTATACTATCTATATTTATGTGCATCTATAAAACCAAAACCAAAATGGTCATCTAGAACATTGCATAACTTAGCTCCAATCTGTTAATGAAACTTAAGAATTTCCTTATAGGCCTTTCTTTTAGCATGAAACTAGTTGTTCACAACCTTGATGTTTTGATTGATTCTACCAAAAGACATGGTAGATATTTCATCTTTCATAACAACTTTATGCTTATTTGAAAAATATTTAGGAAAAGATTTTATACATCTTAGTTTATATGCATGATTGAATATTTCACGAGTATTATAGAATAAATTCTCCATAGAGCACATATATTCATCTATCCTTGTCATATCACACAATTGTGCTTTCATGAACTTAGACTTATTGGCTTCCTTTTCATTATCAAGAGTACCAATAAATTCTAAAAATAATGCATTACATAATGTAGAAACAAGTTGATCATGGGAATAAATAGTAGTGTGAAATGGTTCACCAAATGTATCCCACCATTCCTTAAAGTTACCTACAAATACAGTAGATATTTGTTGAGCAACTGTAAATGGATCTTTTTTCATACCATAAATTATACATTTTCCCATGCCAACATAGCATGTGCCATTTCTTTTTTTTTAAGGTTCATAATTAAACTTCCAAAAGAATGGTTGTATATTCATATTACTTATTTGAGAATCTACGGGAGGTCTAGAAGGAGAACCAATTTTATGATTAAAATATGATTCTATTTCATGAGGTTCTATTTTATCCATACCTATCTGAAATATTTTATCCAAATATTTTTTTTGTGTCAAGTAGACTTTTTTCTTTAGCCTTTTTAAATGATTATATTTGGAGTTGAAGCATTTCTTGCCAAGTTTTAGTGCTTTTGCTATAATCTTCATCATGAATAATAATAGACTCTTTATATGGTTCAAGATATTTAGGATATTTCTCAAATTGTTTCAATACTTCTAAAATTTTATAAATAGTAGAGACCTTAAGAGTTTGTTCTACTACTTCTCTAACAAGACTATCTGAAGTAGAACTTAATTGACTTATACTTTACTAAATCTGACCTTGTTTATCTTTTATAGCTTATATCTGAGGTAATATTTTATCAATATTTAGATTTTGTTGACTCACCTCATTACTGACATTAGTCATGTGAGTGTTATGTTATTTTTTTCCCTTACTTATAGCTTTATTTTCAAAAGATAAATTATCAAAAATTGTCTCCTATTGATTTCTCAAACTATTAGAAGAATCATCAAGCTTTTTCATTACTTGAGTATGATGAATTGCAGTAGATTCATGTAGATTACAAATAGTTTGAGTAATATTTCCCTTAAATCAATGGTATTTCCAAAGTCCATGTGTTGAGTGTGTCTAGATTTTTGGTGAAAACTATGTCAAGAATATTTAATCAACATTTTAGTTCACACTCCATTAACCATCATTAGGATGAGAGAATAATAGATAAGATTACATACGTAGAGCTTCCTTTATAGATAGAGCAATAGAACACAGTGATGTCAGTGAGTTAGGAAAGGTAGAAAAGGTAGGTATAGCTGAGAGAAAAAAGAAAGAAATTCATATGAAGATTAAACAATAGTAAATTTAATTATTAAAATCCATAAATTTTAAGGAAATAAAATTTTATTAAAAAAATTCAATTGTAACTTGTAAATTACAAATTATAAATTATCTAACTCTATTGTGATCTAAGAATTGTAAGTAGTAAGAATATTTATATATTGTGAATTAGATATATACGAGAATGACATAAATGATTAAATAGAAAGCAATCCTAATTATTCAATTAATAATGAAAAGTTATACTATCTTTATCTAAATTATAAATTAGAATTTTAAATTAAATAAGGATTTATAAGTAAATCAAAATTTAGAATTAATATGAAATTGTAGTAAATGCAATTAAAATTAATGAGACTATAGTTAATGCATTACAAATTATGCAATAAATAAAGTAAAAATCAATCAACAATAAGAGTTTGTAATTTGAAAAATTATAAACTATAATAAATAATATAAGAGTTTTATAAAATCAATCCCTATCTCATAAGATTAATTGAAAATAAGTATAAATTATTGTTACCAAACATATCTCTCTTTATCATAATTATAGGATATCTAATTCTTAAATTAAGGAATTTTAAATTATGAGTATAATAGTAACCATAAAATCAATTTATAACATAGATTCTGAAATTGTCAGGTAAAACTTGTAAATAGATAAAAATCCTTTACAGTAAAAGTAAGTATTGAAAGCAAAAATTAAAATTAAGAATAACCTATGATGAGAAAAGATGAAAATAAACCTAGGATAATGGGGTAGGAGAAAAGAATGAGCTCATCATCATTTTTTGATCAAGTTAAAGAGAGGTTTCTAGGAGTGGTTCAATTCCAGACCACCATCTCTATTGAGGTTATTATCAAACTTACGAATTTTGATGGCTTCTCTTAGACGACACTCAGAATATTTGTTCTCTACAGTTAGAACCTTGGTATCTTTAGTGCAACTATGATGTCTTGTTTTGAAAGAATATTATGCTAGGGCTGACTTGGTTAACCTTTCTTTATTAATATCTACCACATGTTTATTAACTCATGTTTATGGAATGACTTGTCTCATCAATATAAGAAATCCCACATGAAAAATCTATTTTATAGACCCCACTCTTGAGTGTAGGTACCAAAATGTCTTTTAGCGAGTTGACTAGATTCCTAAGCTTTTTGTGGTGAAGAAAGGTTGTGTGGATGTTTTTGTTCCTTAGTAATTTGGCAATTTTATCAGATATCCCTTCTACATAAGGTATGAAGGCCATATGATGGTTTCGGTTGTCAACATGGCTTTTAGGCCTAGTGAGAGATTCTTTGGCTGATTTAAAGACTTTAACGATCTATTTGCCTAAGTAACCATTTAATTTAAACACCTTCGATAAGTGTTTGAGCTCATCCTCAAAGTGTTTCTTGTCATAAAATCTAAAATCTCTAGTGGCTAAGGTTTTAAGGTTGCCTATATTTTGAGAGGGGTGGTGTTGGGAGCTTACATGAAGGTAGAGATCAGTATGGGTAGAATTTTGATAGATAGTGGGAGATAAAGAACCATCTGGCTTCCTAAAATGGAGGACGTATAAGAAAAGAAGACTACCTTAAGATTCTAACTATTTAGTGAACTTGATGGAATCAATTTTTTTGTTAAGGTGAGTGTGGAAGGATTCTAGGTTCTCTAACCCATGTGGTCATTTGACTTTTGTATCATCTACATATATTTTCCACCAAATGGGTTTTAAGGGAAAGAGTTAAGAGAAATGTATTCAAAATATTTCATAAACAAATTGGCCATAATATGTGAGAGAGGAGAGCCCTTGCCACACCCACTTTTTGTTCATAAAAAACCCCTAAGAAAGAGAACAAAGTAGTGTTCAAGCACAACATGACTAGAGATGTGGTTTCTTCATCCATATAATTGCTAACAATTTTTATGACCTCAACAAGGGGGATCCTGGTGAAAAGAGAAATGACATCAAAAATCACTAAGATATCCTAATCTGAGACTATTTTTTTTTTGTTAAAATCAATGAAATAAGAGGAGTCTTTAATGAAGGAGGATGTTTTGCCTACTAACAGTTTTAACTTATTTACTAGGAATGCAAATAAGGCATAAGTGGGGGAGTCAGTGGTGTTAACTATTGGACTGATAAGGATCCCTTCCTTATGTATCATAGGGGCTCCATAAATTTTAAGGGTGATGAATCTCTTAGGAATAAGACATATTTTAATGTTGTCATCTAGGGAATATTGATTAATGGTTTCAGAAAATAACCTAGTGATTCTATAATTAGGGTCAGAAGATAGAACCTTATAACTCTCGATGTTATGTAAGTGGATTAACATTTTGGAGTTGTAATCTGACTTGTTTAAGATAATAGTTGCATTGCCTTTGTCAGATTTAGTGATGATAATGTTATCATTATTATTAAGGTTCTTCAAGGTGATCCATTCTTCTCTAGAGATGTTTGACCTAGAGGGTTTGTCTTTTCTTAAGGCTACGACACAGTCTTGTCTAGTTACATTAGCTATTTCAGGAGCAAGAAACTTCAACATGCTTTCAATCTCTATTAAGAAGTCCTCTCTAGGGATAAATTTAGGTGTCATTGTGAAACCCAACCCCTTTTGTAATGCATTAATTACATTCTCATATTAATTACTTTATTTATTGCATAGTTTGTAATGCATTAACTACAGTCTCATATTAATCTTAATTGCATTTACTACAATTTCATATTAATTATGAATTATGATTTACTTATAAATCCTTATTTAATTTAAAATTCTAATTTATAATTTAGATAAAGATAGTCTAACTTTTCCTTATTAATTGAAGAATTAGGATTACTTTCTACTTAATCATTTATGTCATTCTCGTATATATCTAGTTCACAATTTATATATATTCTTACTACTTATAATTCTTAGATCACAATAGAGTTTGATAATTTATAATTTATAATTGAATATTTTTAATAAACTTTTATTTCTTTAAAATTTATATATTTTAATAATTCAATTTACTATTGTTTAATATTTATATGAATTGCTTTCTTTTTTATCTCAGGTATACCTACCTTTCCTGACTCACCAACATCAATGGGCGCTATTGATTTATCTATAAAGGAAGCTTTAAGTCTACAATCTTATCTATTATTGTCTCATCTTGATGATGGTTCATGGAGTATGAATTGAAACATTGATTAATTTTTCCCTTCTGATATAATTCTATACTTTTGAGTAACTTTGAGACTTGAAACAAACTTTCTTGTATTTTAAAGACTTTATTATTTAAACATTTAGTTGCTAAGTTATTCCAATTCATCAATTTGGTTTATGTGGATTAATCAAGACTTTAATAAGTAGATCTCAAATAATAATCTAATCTCTATACTTTCCATCGAGAGAGTATTGATTAAATTTTGATGTTTTATGAAAACCTTTTTCAGAATATGACTCATCTCGCAAGGGATTTTTCCATGCATGACCTTCTTCTAATTCTTTTCC
>JARHVA010010476.1:0-115000 GCA_037957365.1 Torreya grandis | reverse complement strand
TAAAATTGGGCTCAAACAAGGGAAAGGTTTGTTATACACACCCATGTGTGTATTTATTTCCTTTAACCTAGTAATTTCATCCTTTTGCATTACAAAACCAAATAGGGGAAAATGTTTATACTAAAACTAAATATTTATAGCATCTTAATATTGGAAATTTAAAAAATACCAATCATGGATCTACCCGTCAAGTTTTTACTATCTTTTCAAAAGACTTGCATTCACCATCTCACTATATCTAAATTCTTATCTTATAGTCTAATTCATATCATTATGATGACCTAGACAATCTATAAACTATTAAAATCTATTAATATGACCTAGACAATATATATCCTTAACTATCATTTATAGATCCATACTTATTTTCTAGATTTATGGACACTATCAACCATAGAGGGACACTAGTGTTAATTCTAGTGTCCAAATTCTTACTCAAAATTCATTCAAATTACCAAATACTCAAAACATATGGGTTAGCCTATTTGTCTTATTAAACCTTACCATTATATATTTTCAAAAGGTGTGGTATAAATAAAAGTCTAAGTCTTCTGATTACTCATAGAGAAAATACCAGTAAAGTACGTTAAAAGACTCATTCAATTGATCACATAACTAAGTTAGTATACCCTATTCATCCTTATTTCTTTATTAGTTATAGGAGCATTATTACAAAAGTTCTAAAGCATCTAAAGAAAAACCCATGAGCAATATTTGTCACATTATAATATAGATTATTACATGCATCCACATATAACACATTGTATCATTTGTCACACACTCTCCCACACATAAGGTATAAATACATATTTAAGTATCCCTCCTTGGAGTATTGGTTGTGTAGGCAGTGCTCACTGATAAAAGGTTCTTTGAGGATAGCTCAACACTGTGAGCCCACTAACCTGTTTTTGGCATACACATCCCAAGGGTGAAATCTAGGGTTTAATCTCTCTGTGTGTGTGTGTGTGTGTGTGTGTGTGTGTGTGTGTGTGTGTGTGTGTGTGTGTGTGTGTGTGTGTGTGTGTGTGTGTGTGTGTGTGTGTGTGTGTGTGTGTGTGTGTGTGTGTGTAACATGTATTCTAAATCTGAGTACATTCAAAAAAATGTGATAGAAAACCCAGAACAATGAAGTTGGTAGCATCAGAATCTAGTGAATATTTCATATGGGAAATTAGTATCATAAAATGGACAATAGTGTCGATGGTAGTGTCCCAAGGTTGGCATTAGTGTTTACAACTCCACAAATATCATTTATAGAATTTGAGGACTATCTCAAAATCTTTATCCTTTATACTTATACATATGCATAACATAGATCCACCTGCACATTTAAAATATAGTTAAGTATCATTCATCCTTTTCAATACAATTAATATAACTTTTTTCAAAGTTGATGTTTTCTATATTTAACATATCTCCATAATTTAAGTCATAATATTAATTTATCTCTATTTGTAATTAGTTAGTCTATTGTAGAATATTTTTAATCATAATTGTGCATAGGTTATTATATCCACTTAACCCTTAATGCCATATATCCAAAAAAAGATAAACAAATGCATATGAGGCATAATGATTAACTTGTTTTGAAGCATGTCGCTTAATATTTCGCTTGGATTCTCATCAGGTTTATACAAACTTATTTATTAATTAGTTTTAGATTCTTGTTTCTTCTTAACCCATAATTGAGATGAAATATTTTGAGGTACTAAGTTCTTGCATGTAGAGATGAGATACAAGTTACACTAGTATCTTGAGGATGCTTTATGTTTTGAATCCTATTCTTAATTGATGTAATATTTAGAAAGATTTACTTTTTTAATTCCTCTATGGTGTTTTTAATAGTAAATATTTGATTTATTCTAGTCTGATATGCACAAACCCTATGCACCTCTAATTGAATATACATATAAAGGTACTCAAGAGGACTTGTGGGAAGAGGATGGATACGAAGAGAAACACTTTCATGACCTCTAATTTTTAGTATAGTATGGATGACACTTCTTGAAATAATGATAACATGGACCTCTTAAGAGTGATGGTAACTTTTACGACCTTAAAGATGATTGAAATAAGATACACTTTGAATACTAATGTAAGATAAATATTATTCATGACTAATTTTAACATAAAAATGATTTTAAAATAATTTAACCCTAAAAATTATATAATTAATAAAGATATTATAAATTAAATGAAATCAAGATGTAATTATGATTAGTGTAGATTGAATCCAATAATATACACCATGCATATTCGTTATAGCAATGATCATTAGATTAAATTTAAAGTTGAGAAAAGATCACCTAAAAAAGACTTAAAAGGAGATAATGATTCATATTCATTAGAAAATATTACAACAACAAAAATACTTAACCACATGGTTGATTGGTCTCCATAATCTATGTTAAAAGCTAAGAATACCTTTTAATTCCCTTAAAAATACCCTTCATATTTCATACAGGGTTTTTTAATTGTGTTTATAATATAATTCTATTTATTTAAACTTTAAGTTATAATATAAACAAATACTTTTAATCATTTTACCAATATTTTGAAAATAAATAGAAAAAACCCGTGTAAAAAATCAAAGTTATGAGTCATAATATATAGCTAAGTAAATTTAAACTCTAAGGCACATAAACTTTGTAATTCTAATACTATTTAAAAAAATTAAATTTATTCTATCCACACATCACCCCAAAAAAGTAATGCTTTAAAAACACAAATGTTCTTTGCTACTTGTTAAAATTTCAATGTACATGTCGAAATAATATTATATATACTAAATATTTAAATTAAATGTATTTAACATTGATATTTTTTCAAAAATTAAATTAAATTTATGTTCACTTTATATTAAATAAATATGGATATTTTAAACTCTTTTTTTTAAATATATGTTTTTATATTATTAATAAAATAAATAAAAAATTATAAAAAATAAAATAAAGTAAATTAATAGTATTGAAAATAAATAAATTAAAAAAATAAAAATAAAAATAATATATATTAAAAATTTTGAATTTTATCTTTAGTGTATTTAATTTTGTAAAACATTTTTAATATAATTTACTATATTATATATTTATAAAAATATTAAAATAATTTATAAAATTCTCACCCAGATTCAAATTTACAAATCGTTATCATAGTGAAAACCATTGATGCATTGCTCAAATAAAATATCAACCTATTATCAAAAATAGATCATACAATAATAAATCCTTTGAATCTTCCAAGCTTCTTTAAATACAATGAATGTGTCTTGCATATATAGACAAGTAAAATAAATCCATAATAAGAGATCAAGATAGAGATCAATCATAACTAAGATATCAAGCTAAATATCAAACCTATGACTAAAAGATAAATATCTTAAAGAATAGAAACAACTAGAAATTATTCCCATAATATCTAAGAGATAAACATGTATATCTAAAATAAGGTAAATGAAATATCCACACATAAATGGGTGGGAATAATAAAGTACCTAGATGAACATGAGTTAAGGTAAACAACCTACTCTAACACCCTCTCTCAAGTGAAGGTAATGGCTAAAAAATAAAGTGACATATCCACAATATGAGCCCCGACAACAAGGCTTGATCAGGTACTCATGTACAATATATCCATGAATTTTTTTTATAATGTGGAGAAAGGGAAAAAAACATGTAGAAAAATAAAATTTCTTCCAAAAAGATAGAAATGAAAGAATGAAATAGGCCCTGACAACAAGACCTGATGAGGCACTCATACAATAAACATGATGCATTATGAAAATAGATGTCCCTATGGGCGTTAATCCATCTTGGAAGAATACATGGATGTAAACTCGATGTAACCTTAAATTCAAAGTAAGAATGGTGTCGAATACAAAGATCACTGAATATGAATATTGCACTCTAAAATATTGGGTAGAATGATGAATATGAGGAAGTATTACTTGAACACCGCCCGCCGCCCTGGTGGCCTACCCCCGCCCCCTCCCCCCCAATGTTGAAATAAGATAATATGACAATGAAATTATATAAAGAAGTGGATTAAAAATAGTGAGAAGTGAGCACAAATACTGGTGGAGATGCCACACTAGTGTCACTACACAAAAAGCCACCAAAAATGCAAGTGAGACATAATAATTCTCATATGGGTTTCATTAAAGAAAGTACCTAAATAAGATATTTATGTACAAAGGAAGAACCTAAAACACTCAAAAATGTGAAAATTTTACAAGTGAAAAAAATATACAACTACTAAACAAGGAGCTCAAACACTAAAGAGAAAAAAATCAAGATCTACACCACACCCTCCAAATTATTTACTAGGTGAAGTGACACAAAAATATATGTATGAGTGAGTTGAATCTAATACTCAAACATTTACATATTGACATTGTATGCACCATAATAACTCTATATCATGTTGAAAGAAACTTTCAAATTGCCAAAAAATAGTCTCGAATACATAGATAAAATATCTCAATAATATGGTCTTGGTGGTGATGGGAGACACTGGGAATTAAAATATTAAAAGGTATTCAAAATAAAGTACACATACATAAAAGTAGACTAGGCTATAAAGTAAAACCTCTCATGTCATTTTATAATTTAATACGAGTATAATATATTTCAAAAACACTAAATAAAAATAAGTAAGGCACTATATACACTAGAATAGCTTCAAACAAGGAGACTATTGACCTATCAAAGAAGTCATGATAAATAATGAGATTTAATCCATAAATAAGGGAGTAGTGTGGGTTAAAACACACAAGTGACACAAAAACATATTCAAATAATGTAATATTTTGAGATCTATCAAAAATACATTTGTAAGTATACAGATAAATGAGCACAAATATAATAAAGTGTTTTTATGAGGGGATTTAACCACTTGTTAAATTGAACTCCACCCTTAGGTATTCAACCATTATAAAGCACATGTAAAATGGGATGTCAAGCTCAAACATTAATATATCTATGATAGAGTGTAATCAAGCGGTAAAAATCAATGAAGTGGAAATTTTGTTTACTTGTAAGGGGGTTTGACTTTAGCCACCTACTAAACTGGGCCTCACCCTCCAATCTTCAACAAATGAGATTGTAAAAAAGGTACATGGCCAAGTAATAAATAAGTAAAACATCTCCTAAATAAAAAATATTATTTTTAATTTAAAAAATAAAAAATTCATCCAAGATGTTTTCAAAAAAATAATTAAAAATCCCTTTAAAAAATCTCCCTACAAAGATTTTTTAGTGAATACTATCAAATTTAGTAAAACTAAAATAATTTTTACAATCCATAATTAAATTTAAATTTTAAAATGTTCTAAAATTTTGAAAACAAGGAGCACAAAACCCCAAAAAAATTCTGAGTGGTCATTTATAAAAAAAATCATAATTAAAGAAATAAAAGTCATGTTTTATCAAAATATTAATTCTCATTAAAACTATGATAAATTTTGAAATTATTTATAAAACTAAAATTTTAAAAATGTTATGAAAATTATAAAATAAGGTTCATAAAATATAAAAAAAGTATGAGTGATTGTTTAAAATTTAAAATAAAACAATCATTTTTAATCAAAAATAGATTTGTAAAAAACTTAGAGATCTTGCCTCTAATATCTAATTGGGATAAAATTAGAGGTTATTATATATTTTATAGATATTATGGATGTATTGGTGATATTTTATTTGCTTTTAAAATCTCTTAAATTTCCCTGCAATAAAAAAAACATAAAAGAGGAAATCCCCCCAAAAAAACTAGAATTTATTGCACACCTTTTTGATTCTCAAGACTATCAAAAAAGTATGGAAGAAAAAATCATACTTAGTAAGGATAGAAAATACCATATGTTGGGAAGGGAGAAGCTAAAGAGATAAGTAATTATTGTTAGTAACTACTCTGATACCATGAAAGAGTTTAGAAAATTCTCACCCAGGATCAGATCTACAAACCATTACCATAGTAAAATTAATTGATGCATTGCTCAAATAATATCTCAATCTATTATACAAAACTATATCATACAATAATAAATCCTCTATATCTCCAAAACTTTTTCATATACAATGAATAATTCTTTCATATATAGGCAATATCAATTCTAACTAATAGATCAAGCTAGAGATCAATCATATCAAGTTAGAGATCAAACTTAGGACTAAGAGGTAACTATTAATAGAAGATATAAATAACTATAAGTTATCTAGTAGATCAAGTTAGAGATCAAACTTAGGACTAAGAGGTAACTATTCATAAAAAATATAAATAACCATAAATTATCCCATTAATATCTAAGAGAAAAATATGTAATATCTCATAATATCTAAAATAAGATAAACAAAATATTCATACATAAATGGATGAAAATAATAAAGTACCTTGGTGAACATAAGCTGAGATAAATAACTTACTATAAAAAATATTATTAAAATCAAATTAAATTATATAAAAATATTTCACTAAACTTTTATTACTCTCCATCATTACTAAAATAAATATATATTTTGCTATATTTTTTTAATAATTAAATTATATTTTAAATTCATTTTATATAATATAAATATAAAAATATTTTTTTATTTATTCTTAATCATTTGTAAATAGTAATAATAACAAAATTTATTATGATTCACAACAACAGTGAGTGGGGATAAATAATGTATGCCAAATACATGCATAGCATTGATGATTCCAACTTTCTTCAGCAGGCAGGATTACCCTAGGGGTCTATGATATGGAATAAAATGCTAAAAAATAGAAGTCTTCTTAAATAGGGAATTAGGTGGAAGCTTGGAAATGGTCGGCAGATTAAATTTTGGGAGGATAATTGGTTAAGGGACAAGCCTCTCATCTCCCAAGGAAACTATGGAGAAATTATAAACCTGACTACTCAGTTCTTTTGTGATAGGGTTAGTGTTTATATGGAAAATAAAAATGGGATAAGGAGCTGAAAAAACCTTTTGGATTGTTGTGTGCACAGGCCTAAGCTTATCCCAAGAATTTGGGAGATCTAGCAATGTGTTTAGGAGATCAAAACCCCACTCTTCCCTCAGGAGGATAAACAATACTGGTGGCCGGATAAGAATGGATCGTTCTCTATCAAATCTTCCTATCATCTACTTACACCTGAAGCTCAGAATAAGGAGGTATGGAAAAAGGTTTGGAATCATAAACTCATTCCAAAGATAAACTTGTTTTGTTGGGTTGTTGCCCATAAAAAAATACTTACTCATGACAACCTTCAAAAGAGGGGGTTTACTTTGGTCAACAGATGTTTTCTATGTGGTTCTAGAGAGGAATCAGTTTCACACCTATTCATACACTGTGAGTTTACCCAAGATTTATGAGGCACAATACTTAACAACTTTGGCATTGAATGGGTTTGCAATTTTGACCTTAAAGAAGTAATTCTTAGCTAGAACTCAACCTTCACACATCCCTGGATTAAGGAATTATGGAAGCAAGCTCTGCCATGCTTGAGCTGGACTTTATGGAAAGAGCGAAATCACATAATTTTCAGGGACACTGCTAGAAATGTTGCTCAAGTGTTTAACTCCTTTGCTAGGACCATCTTGTAAAGTGTTACAACAGCTCATATTAGTGTTGTGGAGAAACCCCTATCTAAATTTGAAAATCAAATTTCTACCAAATGGAAGATTTTAAACCTTATCCCTGTGCATGATAATTCCAAAATTCTTCAGAGACTTCATACTAAATGGATACCACCTAAACCCAATTGGATGGAACTCAATTTTTATGGGGCATCCAACTTAAGTGGTAAAGAAAGTGGAGGAGGAATAATAAGAAATGAAAAAGGATGGATGTCTGATGTCTATGCTGGTGGCATGGGTTGCCAGAGCAATAACTATGTTGAAGCTATGGCCTTACTTTGGGGATTAAAGTTAGCTATATCCCTAAGAATTAGAAATTTGAATATTCAGGGAGATTCTATGTTGGTCATAGATGCCGTTAATAAAGCATCTAACGTTGGTATCCATCTAAAAGACATCATTACGGACATCCAGTTTATTTTACAAAAGTTTTCTGAAGTTGAGATTACCCACACCTACAAAGAAGGTAACAGGGTCGTTGATGCTTTTGCCAACCTTGGTCAGTAATTATCAGGATGGAGGGTATGGTGACAAGGGGCTCATATACCCCCAAATATTAGAGAGATCATTCAGAAGGAGATGACGGAGCATGAATGATGCACATTGATGATGAAGATAGCTTTCAAAGGTGATCCACATGGAGAAGGCCATTGTGGATCATGGAAAATGATAACCTTAGTACTTCCTTGATTTTCATGATTAATTCCTTATATCATGAGGTAGAGGTACGAGAGTCGCATCATGAAAACCAAGAGGGAATTATTTTCAAGCATGAAAGTAGACGTCACCACGGTGGGCCATTTTGTAAAATGAGCCTTCACATCTGCGTTTAGTGCAAATGAAACTAAGGGATTTTTACTTTTTTGAAGCTCAAGGCGGTAATTAGGGTATGAAGAGCCAAAAATTCAAGAAATTTTGGAGGACACTGGTGGGAAACAGGCTTCTCAGGTTTTTGAGGTCACTAAAGAGTAGGGTGCTGATTCTAGGGGAACTACTGATAATAAGGAGAAGATGCATGTAGAATAAGTTGGTGAGGGTTCAAAGAATGAGAATGATTGGAAAACATATATTGGGGCCTTGAAGGTCTGCATTCAAAATCTAGAAAAGGTCTTCACCAAAGGCCTTCAAAATAACATTCTACTAAATATGACTATGTTGGAAGCGGTGGGTAATCCAGGGAATGCTAACAATGTGGACAATGAGAATCTTAAGGAACTTGTTAATTCTATAGTTATGTAGTTTCATCCTTTCTGACTGTGGTCTTTCTAGTGTTGTGTTTTGCTTCTGAGTTTGTTTCTCGGCTGTGCCATTGGTTCAATGCTAGCATCTTTTATTTGCCAGCCTTCCTATCTTTTTTGACTGTATAGGGTTTGGCCCCTGGTTTGCCGCCTTAATTAATCAAAAACAAATTTTATAAAAAATAAAAGAGATATTAAATTAAATTAATATTCTTTGAAATTAATATATAATTAAAAATTAAATTAACAAAAAATAAATATAATTAAACCTTTAAAAAAATATTTATAAAAAATTAAAAAAAGATTTTTTTATTTTTTATTTTATATATATATATATATATATATATATATATATATATATATATATATATATATATATATATATATATATATATTATTACATTAAATTTTATAGAAATATTTAACATAGCTTTTATTATATTCAAATATTAATTCATTAATTAATTAATTATATATATATATATATATATATATATATATATATATATATAATTATATATAATTTAATTTGTTATTTTCTTATAATAAATAAATTAAATTTTAAACTCATCTTATGTAATTTAAATATGGATATTTTAATTTTGTTTCTTTTTCAATTACATACTACTAATAATAAAAAAATATGAAAAAAAATAAAATAAAAGTAATACAAAATAAAAAGTTAAATTGTGTGGGTATGTATAGTTCACTTAATTTAGTAAACTCACAATAAACTATTAATAAATTAATAGAAACGTTGAGTTAATTTTCATATTACAATTTAATTTTAGTAAAATTAAATCATGTAATGTTATTGAGTTTCAAAAATAATAAATTAAGTAAATGTAGTGTCGTTTTAACCAAATAGAGTTATCATTTTTAACTAATAAATAAATAAATGTAAAATAGGTTGTTGTGTTTCATACTCTCCTTTCAAATTCATATATGTTGACATATAATATTCAATTGTGATTGGCCAACAATATAAGTTGGCTAGTAAATAGAATATTACAATTAGGTCCTTTTTAAATTTATATCATCCTTAATGTTAATAAAGGAAATCAAAAAATAAGTAAAAAAATCAAAGATAAATATAGAAATATTAAACCCTATAAAATAAGGAGGAAACCCTAAATAACATAGGGCTATTGAAAAGTTAAATTATATAGGATATAACATTCGCATACAAATATGAGTTTAACTAGCATTATTTTATTGATTTATGCATTTACTATTAATGTAAATACTAGAGGAATTAGTTACTTAGCTTATTAATAGAATGTGAAGGTTTGTGATAAGGTAAATTCATTAGTAGAGATTAGGAAAGGGACTTTCAATACTTAAATATAGAAATAGAACGTTTATGGTTGATGGGATAGGTCTATGTTTCTTGGATGCTTTTAGCAAAGTGAAATAGTTTGTTGGAAGTGTGAAATCATGTGTTACTTGCATTGATTCTCTAATTATATTTATCATTATGTATATGTCTGATATTGTTTTTTGTATATTCAAATACTTACAAATTAACATAAATAATTGTGCTTAGGTCTACTAGTGCTTCTTATATATTTAAATACATGCAAACTAGCATAAACAATTTTGTTTTTCTTCTCCTTTCTTAGAAACCCTAGCTCTTTACAATGTAAATTAAAATCACATTGAAATGGATGGGTTGATCTAGTTCCAACCACTGCTATGGAAAAACTCTACTTACATATCCAATAATACAAAGAATGAAGTCATATTGAGCATAGTTCTTTCACCTAGTTGAATGTTTTTAATCAATGTGATGCTAACATGTAATGTAATCTTAGGTATAAATTTCAACACTTGATAGCTTATGATTTGATCTTGCAATGATATTAATAATCAAATCATGGCATGATCCTTTAAGAGGTTTTTAATTTAAAAACTTTAGGATAGTTTATCTCAATGTGGAAAGTGATTTCTAGTGAAAGATATATACGTGTTAGATATCAATAGGTTTAGAATACATATGTTTATATAAATGACTCTTTAGGTAATTTTCTACAAATTGACATGAGAAATGTATGGCTTAACCCATATGGAGAATTTGAATTTTTTTAAATGACAATTAAAGGGCATGTAGATAAATTCGACCCACGTGAATAGATCCACTTTGTAACATTATTTGAGGAACCTATCGATAAAAATGAATAATGACATGAGAATAGGAAGCAATTTGAGAATGATATTAAACTATGTAGGGAAAGACTAGATAAGATCATGTATAATAGTAACGAAAATAAAAGAAGATTGAACCCATATATAGATGAATGGCTAAGGGAGAATATGAAGAAGATTCATGTACGCATTCATAATTAAAATATGTTAGAGGTTGGTCAAATCTAATATTTTAATTATCTAATTCCAAATATGAGTTTCTTCAACAAACATATATGATACAAATCAAACTTTGTATTCCTAGAACTCCAAAACAAAATTCAATGTATCTAGGGACCTTCAAAATCAGTTTTTACACATAAATGGGTGAATGTCAAATAATAAAAATTATGAAATTTGTAAAGCTAAATACAAACTATCTTATTTTTGTATAAAATTGAATGAAGTTTATATATATATAATTTTGAATATGATTCTAAATATTATTTGATAGTTTCAAGTACATATAATACCAAATATGAGTGTCTATAATAAATACATATGATACAATTTAAAGTTTGTATCCCAAGATCTCGAAACAAAATTTAGTATAGCTTGAGACTTACGAAGAAAAAAAAAAATCTTTACACATATATAAGTGAGTGCCAAACCATCTAATTTTGTAGAAAATATAATTAAGTTAGACAACCTATCAAATTTAGTGATCCAAATATGTCTAAAGTTATATATAATATTTTGAATACAATTCTTAAAAATATCTCAAATCAAACTAGATGAAATTTGAGTATAATTCTATACAAAAATTGAATTGCATCTTAAATACATCCCTATATATGGGATTAGATAAAGTAATTTGAATAGAGCTACATGAAAAGTAAATAAAATCTAAGTTTCTAAATTTTTGATTTAACGATATACACCCAAATAGAATGTACTTGAATATGATGAGTGGAATATATTCTCGTCCTCCACTCTTTTGCCTCTCCCTCTTATATTTGAGATGACCTGATCTGGGAGGATCCTCCACTAAAATAATACCAATCTAGTATCTTTCTAAGTACCAATCCAATATCCTTATATCAAAGCTAGTGATCTGTGTTAGATAATGGTATTTTTAGATTTCAAGTACTCTTGCATGTGTGAATAATTTGAAGAAGAATCGAGACCTTTTATTTCTTACCCCTTTTACCTAGAACTTCATGTATGAAAACTAAATAACACTAACACTTAAAATGATATTAGATCGATATTATTTCACTAGAGGATCCTTCCAAATTATAAACCTGCACATAAAAATAAAAGAATTAAATTCATTATAAGATAAAATATGAGACTATTGTATAACATATAAAAATATAACTTTTAAAACATATACGTTATCAATAAATTTCCTCCATATAGACTAAAAATATGCTTTATGGAAGCTAAAAAATAAACAATGTATAATAATTAATATCAGATATAGCAACATGAAGCACTAGTATGATATTTTCCTCAAAGAATATCCTTAATAAAGATAGTAACTTAGGAAATAGTGAATATCCATAATATGATATTGATCATAGAAATATAAAAATACTTTAATCACTTTTGATTAAGATAATTATATTAATAAAAATATAAAATCATAGTCAAATATTTGAAAAATAATCGATTTAAAAATCAATTAAGAGAGTTGCTAATTTAGAAAAAGGAGTTTTGCTATGTTGTAATATAAGTAATAACTTGAATAAAAACTATTGTTTATATTTATTTAAAAATTTAATTCAAACCGTAAGATTACAGGTGGTAAAAATATCAAATCATAGCCAAATTCTGAGTCGAAAGGCTTGGTGGATTTGAAATTCTAGTCTGATTCACAGTAACTAGAAACCTTTTTTAAAAAAATCAAAATGAAAAAACAAAACAGATAGCACGTAACAAATATAAATAGGCAGGATGGGGGAATGGTGGGGCATTATCTTATTATAATGCCATTCGCGGAAGAAATCGATGAAGAGTTATTATGTGATGCAGCGGCGTATGTGCAAAACTGTCAACACTGCAATAATGAAGCAAATGCGGGCCCATGGGAAAACAATTTCAGAAGCTCGGCTTTTTAAACTCGGGGGCTTGGGTCCCGACATTTATACTATGTATGAAGGTTGATCTGGAAAATATAACCCGAATGCCCTGCTGTCGAAGTAAACATTAAAATATTAATTTTGGTTTCAATATACATTAACTTTTTTGGGTCTTTATCACTGACTCTATTACTGAATCATTTGTCTCGTGACAGATTTGTTTATAAGAGAAAGAGTAACTGGAATAGATCATAAGTATATCAAAATTATTAGCATCTCTCTAAGGTCTACCAATAGATGTATCCTGATAACTATTCACAGGGAAAATCTATGGTAAACAACTTAGCATACGTTCAAAACAAGTTCAACCTGTGATTTACGGTATATATTGTAGAATGAGGGAAAGTCATAATTTTATTTCATTTAAAATATGAAATTTAAAATATATTTAAAAAAAGTATTGTCCTATTTTTGAATATGGTGTAACTGTAAATATGTTATATATTGGTATAATAATTGTTGAAATGTTGATATATTATAATGTAATTGGTCATATAATAATGTGATTTTGCTTGAAAATTTGTATTAAAATTTATTAGATATTAATGTCTACTAAAAACCAAAAATATCCAATAAAATTGAAAAAAATATTACAAGAATCAATTATATAATAAGAAATAGAAAGTGATAAATTAAATTATGAAAAAAAATATTAGGAAATAATTATTCTAATATTTGAAAGTCACAGAGCTTGATATTTATAACATATACATTACCTTAAAAATCTAGACCATGTTATCTAGATATGTGATATCTTGCAGTGTTTGAAGCCTATTGTTTAGAACTAAGAATTTATATTCTTCAAATTATTTTTAGGTAAAGACTTAAATTTGAGTGTTCTCTATTAAATTTGAAGTGTCTCCAAGATGAACAAATTTAAATATATGTAGTTTGCATATCGAATGAAGATCCTCAAGATTATATGGAAATCTCTATAAATGTAAAGGTATCTTTTCCAAAAATATCATTGTAGATAAGGCTTTTGAATACAAAATACTCTTCACTTTTACTTTCTTGAAAACATAATTGGCATATATGCTCATTATGTGGAAGGCCATGGTCAAATGTCATCCAAAGTTGATGAGAGAAAATTCAAAAATGAGATAAAGGGATCGTTAAGCATGATGCAGATATCTTCTTCATGTACTTCAGTGCTAAAATTTGGTCCTCATGGAAACATGAATAAAATTAAAAAAATATAAAAAGGTTTTGGTTTCAAAGTCTCTTTTGGATTAATCCTTATAATATTCAAATAAGATTTATTAATCTCTTCATGATTACCTACATTACCTTAAAAATCTAGACCATGTTGTCTTTTTTTTCTAACTATGATTTGTGTGTGCATATATATAGAAAAAAAAAAAGAGACATGGTATCGATACAAAATTTTAGGTTCCTAGATTTATGAAACAAAAATTAATGTACCTACAGACCTAGAAATATATTCTTTCTTTGTACACATGCATGGGTGAGTATCAAATATTAGCTATATGTTAAAATTTTAAAAAGTGAAAACAAACTACCCTAATTTTGGTGGGTAATAGAATGGAGTTAGGAACCCTCACTATTTTTAATTTAAAAATGTACTTTCATTGATATAACAAGATATAATACATCGATAATCATACAAAACATATGGGTGAAAAAGTCAAACCCCAAAAAAACCATATCAAGCTAAAAAAGCTTTGAGAGGACCAAAGTCCATAAAAGGCCACCAAACAACCAAATAACCATGTGTTAAGATAAATCAAGTGCACATCAATCAAAAAGGATAAATATTAAAACACAAACAATAAGGATATCATTAAGTAGTAGCAACAAACATGGTGGTAGGTGGAATAGAAGGGGTTGAGGATCCTAAGGGTCCCCCCACCCCTGAGTCAGGGGATCTTCATCAATTGAGATGGGGTCCCAACCATCAGTCTATTGGTTAATTACAATATCTTTCTATTATTGGGAATCATGTGTGAAAGGAAAAATGGCCAATGATAACCATAAGAACTTATCCTATAGAGGGGACCCCCAACCCACCACCATTATTTTTTTCCCTTATTAAATCCTTGGGGATGAGATGCCCAGTGAGAGCGAGGAGAGGCACTCTTCCATCTTCAATACTATTAGTTATGAGATCGGTGATGCCACCCTCTACACCCACACCCCTTGGAGGAATGGTGGGGAGGTGGATCAAGAGGCTCATGACTAATTGCAAAAGGAACACTTCCCTTAATGGTCTAGGAAAATATGCAAATGGTGGAGCTCATGTAAAACCTTATCTGTTTGACCCTGAATTTGGAGGGCAACATTAACAATCACAATAATTTTTTTAGTAATAGAAAAGATTTTTTCATAGCTTCAATATTAAAATATTCTTTATTTCTATATTTCTAAATCTAAAAAAGAATATCAATACAAAAAATCTGCTAGATTCTATTATATCTTGCAGGAAGTAGGGATGAGACCCCCAAGACAACTATATTCCAAATGAACATTCTAGACCTAAAAGGTTTTAAAAGGATATGAATCCATCTCTAGGTAGACTAGACATGAGGGAAAAACTAAAAGAGATGCTTAATGGATTCTAGGTGGTGACACGCTAGGAAAGTGGGATTCAAAACCCCTAGGTGATCTTATCCATAACAATCAGACTTTGGTAAATAATACAATAAAGGAAGTGGGATTTTGTAATCTCAATATAAGCCACCAAAATGTTATCAAACCTTTGAGCCCAAACATGATGGAGAGATTTAAGAGACCAATTATGATTGAGGGCTTTAGTATCAATACGCTGAGGGTCTAAAAGATTATAACCTAACATTGGGTAATAGTTACAAAATGGTGTAGTTTTTGGCCAAGATCAATCCTTCTACCATGGTTTAAGAGAGGAAACTCCAATTTTGTGTAAGTTCTCTTCAAGTATGAAACTCTATAATTCAAAAATGGATTTTCTAGCTTACCTATTTAGATTGAACTTATACTTAACCATATTCCAAGGAATTCAATCCTGAGTGATCTTATAGAAAAGGTCTCTAATCATGTTAATTCCTTTTTTAAATATTCTTAGGATTTTGACCCAAAGGACCATGGCTAAAGAGACATTATGTGAATTGAACGTGGGAGACCACTATAGGGATTGGGAATTAAAAGAAATACCATTTCCAAACCCTTCCCCCACCTAGATGAGGTGAGGTTTGATTTTTTCATAGGCCGTATAGATGATTTTCATGACAAAATTTCCCCTATCTTAACCAACACACGAGTGATGAGAACACTATGGAAACCAATCCTTACTAGGATTTTTTGCCAAGCAAGCAACCTTAAGTGATGTAGTGCCTCAATAATATTTTCCAAGCCTCATACCCTTCCAAGGTTTTGATGATCCATTTAACACTAAAATTAAGCCCTTGAAGCTTAATATTAATGAGACCAATCCCACCATCTTATTTAGGGAGACAACAAATAGTCTAAGAGACTTGGTGAAAATTATGATGCCATTCATAATTAGCCCATAGAAAGTCTCTTAGGAGTTTTTTGACCTTCACATAAGAGTCATTGGAAGGATCCCAACAAGATGAGTAATAAACATTAGTAGTAGTGAGCACCTTAGAACAGATCTGGAACTTCCCAACTAGGGTCAATGGATGGTAATCCAGAAGGAGATCTTTTTCTCTACTCTTTGAACCACATAGGACCATAAATCTATAGGCAAGGCTCTAAAATAAAAAGGAATGATTAAGAATTTAAAGTGAACCCCAATAAGGACCATTAACACTTATATGCCTCCAACTAAGGAGGTTTGGGTCAAAGGAACTAATGATAACACTCTATTTTCTACCATTGAATGGAAGACCCAGAGGTGAGGTAGAAAATGTCAAGGCATTCCATAGCATAATTATTATAATTTTGAGGAGCCAAAAAAAAGTTCAATCAATAAAAATATTCATTGAGACAAACATAAATAGAGAACACACAAAATTTTATTATATCACACTACTTGCATACCCATATATATATATATATATATATATATATATATATATATATATATATATATATATATATATATATATAGAGAGAGAGAGAGAGTAAACCATTACCTATGAATACAGAGTCAACAACCCATGATTTTCTCCTAAAATCATGTGGTTGTTAGAACCATTACAAACAATAATATATTACAAATATAGTTTGTAATATTTTAGATTAACAATATAGCATAACCAAAGGTACTATTTTACTAGATGGTAACTCACAAATTTACCATGTGAATACTAAATTCTTGACATTCCCCCCCTCCCTTAGTTTGTACATGGTAGAACACATCTCATTCTCAAACTATAATGTGTTGCCAATAGAGCTAACCTCATGATCATGATCTAAAATTAAAATCACTCCTTGTCAAACTTTCATGGTTTTCAATAGGTTTACCATAAACCTAGACATGAATAGAGGCCCACCAAGCTATTCACTTCATCTAGTTTTTTAGATAACCACTAACCTTTTCAATATCCATGAGTGTTACAATAATTCTTGATCAATACTCCAATATTTTTTTTACATTAGGGGATTACATAGGAATAGCTCACATATTCAAGTGAAGAGAAATAAACCTTTGTTCTTATTACAAAACACATTGAATAAAGAATACAACTACCACACCACACAACTAAATAAAAATGTTGCCAAATCATATTGGCCCCATCGCTGGTGACTAACAAGAGGCATAAGAATCCTCCTTCCTCCATTTCTAGTGACCTCTTTCATATAGCTCAAATAACTAGATCAATGAAGAGAATTCTTCCCCTCACACTCTTGACATATCTTTTACAAAACTAATGTTTGTTACCTGATAATGCATCCATGTAAAATTGAGACAAATTTCTAGTTTTATTTATTCATTTATTTTATAATACTCTTTTGACAATAAAATTTTATTTGACATAATTGATTTACAATTAAAAATAACATATAATAATTAAATGTGACTTTTATAAAATCTAATGATGATGTAAATTGGAATTTATAATTATTATTACATAAAAAAGACCCTATCTTCTATTAAATATCAAAACTCAAAAGAGAATATTGAAAAGATCATGACTAGTAGAGTTTTACCATGGTTTGAGAATGAACCAAGTGAGGATGTAGTCTTGACAATTTTTTATGAGGTCTTAAATGTAGGTGATGTATGCCCCTTAATACGATCTTATTCAAAATAAAAAATACATGATGGATAAAGACAAAAATAATTAAGTTGGGTAGAATAACTATAAAAGATGTAATGGTAGGATCTAGAGATAATGCTATTAAAGATCAAGTCAAACATGTCAAAAATAGTTTTAATGGAGTTTAACATGTTTATCTAATTGAATTTCAAGGTTAAGAAATTCTACAACTAAAGAAATGAATAATGGTAGTCCAAGAGCACCATATGATGCATATTGAGGGATATGCATCATTGATCTAAGACCTATAGAGCTGACTAAAGATCAATGCAAATCTAAGGTGTGTTAGTAGAAAATTAGATCTAACAAGAATATGAGGAGAAAAATTGACCCTTGTTAATTTGTTGAACTATAATAGGATTTTTTGAAAGTCATACCCTAAATAGGCCAGTGATATCTGCATCATTCATTCTATGTAGATCATCTTCCAAGAACTGAATCTTCTATCTTCACTATGTTTGCTTTCTCCTTGGTGTATTTTTAGTCAACTCTAAAAGAAAACTCCAAACAAACACTAAATAATCTAGAATTATTTTTTTACACAAAATAATAATTCTTAAAGTTGAGAAATACTTATATTCTACATTTGCACAAGCTATCATAGGACTCATGAATTTGGGAAATAATAAAATTAATCACTACCCCTATCTGGCTTTTATTCCATCTCAAATTTTTATTCGCTCGTATACCAATGTTATATTTTGGAGGATACAAACATAATTTTAATCAATGAGAGTATTCATGAAGGCAAACATAACTAGAGAATGCACATAATAATATTATATCACACTATTTGCATACCTGTAGGTATGGATACAAAAATATATGCAAATCATTACCTATGAATAGGGATTCAACAACCCATGATTTTCTCCTAGAATCATGTGATTTTTAGACCCATTACAAAAAATAATATATTATAAATATAGTTTGTAATATATTAGACTAACAATATAACATAATAGTAAGTATTATTTTAATATATTAAAACTCACTAATTTACCATGTGAATACTAAATTGCCAACATTCCCCCCTTAATTTTTACATGGTATAACACATCTTTACCAGCATTCCCCCCTTAATATCTACCATGTGAATACCAATGGAGATGAACTCATGATCTTCATCCAAAATGAAAGTCACTACTCAAACTTCCATGCTTTTTAACAGGTTTACCATAAACCTGGACATGAATAGGATCCCATCAACCTATTCACTTCACATACTTTTCTAGATCACCACTAACCTTTTGAATATCCATGAGTGATACAATAATTCTTAATTAGTACTCTACTATGTTTTTACATTAGGGGATTACATAGGAATAACTCACATATTCAATTGAATAGAAATGAAACTCTTTTCTTATTACAAAAACCAATGAAAATGAAATGTAACTACAATGCCACACATCTAAAACAAATGTCACCAAATCATATTGTCCTCATTGTTGGTGACTGATGAGAGGAATATAAATCCTCTTCCTCCATCTCCTCTTACCTCTTTCACATAACTCAAATAGCTAGATCAATGAAGAGAATTCCTCCCCCATACTCTTGACATACATTTTACAAACCTGACATCATTTACCTAATAATGAATCTATATACAATTGCAACAATTTTTTTTAATTTATTATTTATTTTAGAATATTCTTTTGACAACAAAAATTTATTTAACATAATTTATTTAAATAAAAATGGCATAGAACAATTATATATGACTTTTATAAAGTATAATGACTATATAAATTAGATTTTATAATGACTATTACATACAAAAGACTTTAATTTCAATTAAATATTCAAATTTAAAAGGTAATATTGAAAATACCATACTCGATATGAGTTTTACCATGATTTGAGAATGATCCAGGTGAGAACATGGTCTTGATAGTTGTCGAGGTGGTCTTGACTATAGGTGATGTGTGATCTTAAATATGAGCCTCTTTGAAATATAAATTACATCATGGAGAAAGAATGGTGGTGTTAGGTTGGGTAGAATAACTATAGAAGACATAATGATAGGATATGAAGATAATACTATTGTAGAGTGAATTAAACATGTCAAAAAATAGATTCAATGGAGTTTGACATGTTAATCTCAATGAATTTCAAAATCAGGGAAGTTTGCAACAAAAGAAATGAAGAATGGCAAGTCTAAGACACCATAAAATGAGTATTGAGAGATAGGCATCACTAATCTGGGACATATAGATTCGACTAAATATTAATGAAAATATAAGTAAGTGTTTCAATATAAAATTATATCTAACAAGAATATGAGGAGAACAATTAAGCCTATTTAAGCTATTAAATTATAATAGAATTTTTTGAAACTTGTTCCCTAAATAATCTAATGATATCTTCATCATTCATTATGTGTGGATCATCTTCCAAGAATTGAAGCTTCTATCTTCACTCTATTTTCTTTTTCCTTGGTGTATTTTTAGTCACATCTCAAAAATAAAATCCAAACTAACATTAGATAAACCAAAATTATTTTTTCACACAAAACAATAGTTCTTAAACTGAAAAAAGACTTATATTCTAGATTCAAACAAGCCATAATAGGGCTCATGAATTGGGACGACAATAAAATCAAGCACTAGCCCTATTTAACTTTTATGCCATCTCATATTTTCATCTGCTCTTATACCACTTTGATAATTTGGAGGAGACAAAGATAATTTCAATCAATGAAAGTATTCACTAAAGCAAACATAACCAGAGAACACACACGATAATATTATAACACACTAATTGCATACTCATAGGTATAGATAAAAATATATAGGCAAACCATTACCTATGAATAGGGAATCAACAACCCATAATTCTCTCCTAGAATTGTGTGATTATTATACCTATTACAAATAATAATATATCACCAATACAGTTTAAAATTTACTAGACTAAAAAAATAAAATAACTATAAGTATTATTTTACTATACAATAACTCACTAATTTACCATGTGAATACTAAATTCCCAATATTTAATAGAGGTTTGATCCTCCTAAATAGTGAGGAAGGATTCGTCAACAAAGTAACCATTGATGAACTAGTGGTCTGAGTTATAGAGAGAAATACCCTTCCCCAAACCTGTGGAAGAATGGATATCCAAAAGATAATTGAAGTCCTTGGAAGCTAGAATGTAAAGAGAATACATAAGGGAGCACCCCTATCTAATAGATCTATGAAGATCAAAGTTTTGGGATTGACATCCATTAATTATAATATAATCTCTTGCATACTAAAATAACATATTAATAATTTAAACAATCGTGGGACCAAACCCAAGACCCTGAAGCATAGCTATAATAAAAGGCCATTCAATCCAATCATAATCTTTTTCAAAATAAATCTTGCTGAATAATGCTTTCTTATTGGATATCCTGGCCCATTCCATACCTTCCAATATATAAATAACATTATCCAATATGTTTCTATGTTTAATAAACCTTATTTTTTCACTTCTCACAATTAAGTGGAGTAAATGCTTGATTTTATAGGTTAAAAATTTAGCTATGATTTTGTAATATAATTTAAGCAAGGTGATCAACCTCTAATTACTAATTACCTTAGGGTCATTAGACTTGGAAATGAACTTGATGTTACCTTGATTAATGATATGTCCCAAACATTTGGACAAAATATCTATAAATTATACTTTACGAAGATCAAGTCCAACAGTATCCCATACGATTTGATAGAATTCACAAGGAAACCCACTAACTCTTGAGGTCTTATTAGAGGCCATCTGCATGACAACTTATTTAAGTTCACTAAGGTTTATGGGCCTATCATAAGGAACTATTTAAGCTTCTGAGATCTTAGAGGGGACTACATCACAGCATTAAGAGAGAGAAACTTCATAAATAGGGGAGGAGGGTTGCATAGTAAAAACTCAATGATAATGATGCACTCAAAGCTTGTAAGATGTAAATAAATTTGGTAAATCTATCTAAAGGGAATACAATAGATTTAATTCAATCTATAATTTTTCTTGAATGGAGAAGAGATAAAAATCCTTTGGTCACTTTATCTCCAACTTTCAACCAATGCATTTGTTCTCTAAGTTATGCTCCTCTAGCCTTATAAGCCTCATATAACTAGAGCTTATATCTTGACATGGTATCCTGAATATGAAAATGAGGTATTAAAGACATGAGTTCTAATTCTCATGAAACCTTAAGATATTCATATTTATATCATTATGAATATGTCACCTAAAGAGAGATGCTTGTTTGTGATAAATTCAGATAAAAGAGGTGATGTGGGTTATTTCATCATCCCACCACTCAATCCAGTCAATGTCCCTTTAGGGTCTAGGATCCAAGTTTGATATTCTAATGATAGGCACCATAGTACACTCAAGTTTGAGATGAGAAATATTGAGGTAGAACTGATAATTGTGGTATTTAAGTTGTGGGGTGGTCCACTCAATGCAGAATAAAATAAGATGATGGTCATACAAAAAAGTGTCTAGGATCATAGAAAGAGGTCAATCATGAATAGAAGTAAAGAATAAAAGGTCTCGTTTTAGTTAACAAGGCACAATCAATATTCTTAAGAACTTGATCTTATCCTTGACAAAAATTAGTAGACCATGTGAACTAAGGATAATTTGATTCTCTCCTCCTATAACGGTTGGGATAAAAAAACCCATTTTTATTTTGCATGTAAAACCATGGATCTTATTATCCTACACACCATCTCATGGGGAGACATCCTTCTTTGTCTTCAGAAAATGCAATCATGTTAAAGTCAAAATAAATAATTCAATATGTATCTAGAAAGAGTCTTCCAACCATCTCTAGAGCAAGGTGTGTTCCACAACTTCATTAGAGGCATACAAGTTGACCAAGCCAATGATGTGATTACCAAAGTTAAAAGGAGTCTAGACCACTTGATGGGTGGGATCAAAACCAATGGAATAATATTTTGAGATAACTCAAGCACCAAAAGAATGACCACCCCCTCCTGCTTTGATACTGTTGGGATAATTTGGAGGAGCCAAACACAATTTCAATCATTGAAAGAATACATGGATGTGAACATAACCAAATAACACATAGAATAATATTATATCACGTTAATTACATACACATAGATATAGATATAAATATATAGGCAAACCATTACCCATCAATAGGGAGCCAACAACCCATGATTCTCTCTTAGAATCATGTGATTGTTATATCATTTACAAACAATAATGTATTACAAATATATTTTGTAATATATTAGACTAATTATAAAACATAATTGTAAGTATTATTTTACTATACAATAACTCACCATTTTACCATGTGAATATTAAAGTCTTAATATTTAGCAAATTCCTCATCCTCTTGAAGTGTGAGAAAGGAGTCATCAGTAAAGTGCCCATTGATAAACTAGTAGTCTAAGTTATGGAGAGAAATACCCTTCACCAAACCCCTAGAAGAATAGCTATCCTAAGGATAACTGAAGTCCTTAGTAGCTAGAACATAAAGGGAAGGCCTAATGGGGTACCCTTATCTACCAAATTTTTGAAGCTAAAAGTTTTGGGATTGAGAGCAATTAATAGTAATATAAGATCTTGCATATTAAAATAATACATTAACAACATGAATAAACCTAGGACCAAACCTGAGAGCCTAAAGCATAAATATAATAAAAGGCCATTCAATCTGATCAGAATCTTTCTCAAAATAAATCTTGATGAATAATGCCTTCTAGTTAGATATCCTAGCCCATTCCATACCTTCCTAGATATGAATAACATTATCCAATATGTATCTATGTTGAATAAGCCTTATTTATTCACTTCTCATAATTAAGTAGAGAAACTTATTGATTTTTTAGGCTAAAACTTTAGCTATGATTTTGTAAGATACTCTAAGCAAGGTAATGAGCCTCTAGTTGGTAATTACCTCAGAGTCACTGGCATTAGTAATGAACTTGATATTGCCTTGATTAATGATATGTCCCAAAGAGTTGGAAAAATATCTTTAGACTTTATGAAGATCAATTCTAACAGTATCCTAGAGGGTTTGATAGAATTCATAGGGAACCCTACCAACTCTTGGGACCCTGTCAAAGGCCATCTACATAACAACTTCCTTAAGGTCAATGAGGTTGAGGGGCATATCATAGGGAACTCTTTGATATTTTGAGAGCTTAGAGGGGACCACTTCAAGGCATTTAGAGAGAGAAACTTAAAAATCAAGGGAGGAGGCTTATGTAGTAGACACTCTATGATAGTGATGCACACATGCTTTGAAGATGATAGGAAATTTGATAAATCTATCTGAAGTACATCTAATAGATTTAATTTTGTCTATAGGTTTTCTTGAATGGAGGAGATATAAAAATCATTTGGTCAATTTATCTCCAACTTTTATACAATACATTTGTGCTCTAAGTTGTGCTCCTCTAGCCTTGTAAGCCTCAGATGACTAGAGCTTATGTCTCCACATGGTATCCTAAGTATGAAAATGAGGGATTAAAGTCACTAATTTTAATTCCCATGAAACCTTAAGATATTCACATTTGTATCACTATGAATATGTCACCTAGAGAGAGGTATTTGTTTGCCTTAAATCTAGAGAGAAGAGGTGGTGTAGGCTATTGCATCATCCTGCCACTCAACTAATCAAATGTCCCATGTGGGTCTAGGAGCCAAGATTGATATTCTAGTGATATTCTCCATAGTCCACTCATGCTTGAGATGATAATTATTGAGGTAGAACTAAGAATTATGGGATTTAACTTGTGGGGTGGTTCACTCAATGCAAAAGCAAATAATATGATGGTCATACAAAAAAGTGTTTGGGATCACATAAATGGGTTGATCATGGACAAGAGTGAAGAAGAAAAGGTCTTATTTTTCTAAGAAGGCACTATCAAGATTCATAATAAATTGATCTTCTCATCGACAAAAATTATACAATGTGAACCAAGGAGAATTTGATTCCCTCCTCCTATGATGGTTGGGATAAAAAACCCATGTTTATTTTGCATATAAAACCATGCCTCCCATTATCTTACACACCAAATCATGGGGAAACATCCTTATTTATCTTCAGAAAACTCAATCATGTTGAAGTCACCACAAATAATACGATGTGTATCCATAAGAGAGTATTCCAACCATCTCTAGATCAATGTGTGTTCCACGACATCTTTAGAGGCATATAAGTTGACCTAGCCAATGATGTGATTGCAAAGTCAAAAAGAGTTGACACCACCTGATGGGTGGGGTTAGAACCCTAATAAATAATATTTTGAGACAACTCAATTTCCAAAAGAGTGGCCCCCCCATATCTAGGCTCATGACAAGTGGCTTGACAAAGGGCCCTAGGCTAGATAGTGCGAGTAGCAGAATGAAATAGAAGATTAAAAAACTTGACTTATTGCATATAAAAAAAATTCATTTTGAATAAATGATTACAATTATTCCTGACCATATAATTGCATGTCGTATTAGTGATCCAAGAATAAACTATCATTATGAATAATAAAAATTCATATCATTTCCCTCTGTCATAAGCTCTGAAAGAAAGTTGAGTTAGGAATGGCATAGTCTCCAAGTAGGAAAGGTTTCCCTTTGTTTGGCACATAATCCTCATCTATAAAAGGTGAGTGAAGAACACTATCATATTCAAGACAACACATGCATATAAATTCTTATATTTTTTTAAATACAATTCTCATGAATAGTATCTCTAATCAAGTTAACTAAAATTTTGGACATTGTTAATGTGATCTAAATAAGATAAAACTATGAAAATTTAGATTCTATAAAATTGGTAAATCATCATACAAATATTAATTTACAAGGGGGGATTGATATAACACTTACCATATTTATAATTGACAAGTTAAGTGAGAAGGCATGCACTTAGATAATTTCCAATTTGTTTTGATCAAACACTTGTGGAGACTAGTATTTTCCTAGTTCTACCAATACCATCCCAATGTACTACGTAGGTATGTACATCTATATGTTGCTACTCTTCAACCTATAATTGACTTTTTTATATGTGTCTATATACAATAGTTTGATTATATACAATAGTTTACTTATATCAAACATATCGTTAATTTATTTGTTTAACTATATAATATAATAAAAAAATTTAATGAATATTGCATTACACATTTTATTTATCTATTAGGTTGGAAATATATCAAAATCCTATGCAGTCCATCAAAATATGTTAAATGGTTATTTTATCGATTAACTTGAATAATTGCCAAGTAAAAACATTAAATCTATTTGAAATCAACTCTATTGTTATTATTATTGCTTCATTCAACATAGTTTGAAACATGGCATTTTAATAAACAAATAATTAATTTGAAGCCTCATACAATGTTATTTAGTAAATTTTTAATAATAACACAAAGTAATTGTACTTGATACTTACATAAATGTTATTGCATGCTAAGTATATGAAAACATGAAAAAATGTACAACATGGAGTAACTTTATATATGGGATAACATTAACAACATCACATTTTATGAGAGAATAAAATTTGAACATTTTAGTAAACAATAGTCATTGTAAACTACCTATACCTTCATCATTATAGATGAAATCCATGATTAAATCTTGGCTAAAGTTTTTAGAATCCAACATTAGTTACTTATCAAAAATTTATAGTGTTGGCTCTCTATCTAGAAGATTTGGCCTTGTTTATGATAGTGTTTAATATGTTGCAAAATATGAACCTAGATATAGAACTTTTTAAAAAAGTATCACAGTTTCAAACTCTAAGGCAACAAAATATTTTCTTCATCATGCATGTAAAAATATGAGAACAAAGAAAGAAAAAAGTATTGGATGAAAAACAAGATATCGATTATATTATTTGGGAATGCATATAACGAACTTTTAATGTATGGTATTATATATTAAAAATGAAAATACAACATCATAGAGTACACATATTTAATTCAATATACACAATATAATTTATGTATTGAAGTAAATGTACAATTGGTTCAAGATTTTTTTTTTTTTTAGCTATGCCATTTTTATTTATTTTTTGGTTCTTGTTAAGTGTGATCATCTTAATATTTAATTTTTTTCATGTAGAAAAAAGGGTTTCCGGGATTTTTTTATTTATTTTAAAGATTTTCTTCCATAGACTTCTTCTATTTGTTAGGTATTACCTAATTTTTAAATGTTGATATGATGTTATGATTGTACCTTTAAGAAAATTTGATATTTTGCTACTTGCTTAGAGAGAATATTGAAACCAATTTTTTTGGTAAATATTACATTAAATTTTATCTAAGGTGACATATTCCTTTAAATATGTGTCAATTTCATATAGAATAAAAAGTTCTTTTAATTAATAGATAAAAAATAATGCCTTTATTTTAATGATTTTTTCTATTGATTTATTGTTTTTAAAGTGTTTGGATTTAACACATTGATATCGTCATGATGGCTATACCTTTAACTAAAAATACATTTATTATTTGTTGAAAGGAGACACTGAAAACAAACTTTTTATACAAATATTAAAGATATGTTTCATTTTCTCACTTTTAAGAAAAAATATGTGCCATTTTATTTCCCTTTCTGATTGTTTACATTTACCAAAAAAGTATTTTGACAATAAAATTAAGTGTTCTTGTTTCATTTTATGAGATTCATGAAGGATCTAGTATGTATATTACCAATTTCCATTATATAATGGTTGAAAATTAAATGTAAGTTACTTATTATTTTCTCCATTTTGTATGCAAGTGATTTATTTATTTATTTAATTTTTTTTTTCCAAAGCATCATTTAACTTATTTTTAAATAGGATCATTATAGTGTTTTAATTAAAAATTATTAAATCCAAACATAATAATATTTTCAAACCAAAATTTATACTAAATATATACAATAAACAAATGCAAACAACTACATGATAAAGTGTCACTTCTTCATAGGTTGAAATTTTTAGACTAAAACCTATTAGAATTCTTACCATGGGAAAATGTATTAGGTAAAAAAATTAAATTAAATAAATGTAAGAGTATAAAAATTTACCACCATTTGAGAATATGAAAATATGAACAAATGTGGAAAATTGCTTGGATTTGATTTTGTTGGTAGTGACAAAGAAACAATATATGTGACGTGTTTCAATGAGGTTGATGATTAATTATATAACAATATTTAAAATTTAAAAATTTATGTGATATTATAGAATAAATTAAATCATTTAATAATTTCAAATGTTCACATGAAATAATATTAAAGTTGTCATTGACAATAATTCCTTGTGCTGAAAATATTGAAGGCATACAGATGCATCTATTCAATTTCAAACACATTTTGGAATTTCCATAAATGTTGAATATATATATGGTATATAATATTTATGTTTTCATGTCAATTTATATTGTATAAAAAATAAATAGGAAGGTAGAAAGAAACAATTCAAAACAAGGACATGTAAGGAAAGAGTATCATCATGACATTATAGGATGAGAATCTTAGTTTAATAAGTATAGAAATAAGTGAACTTAACTGTATAAAAACCATACCTATTATTGTATTAAAAGATTAATGGGCATTTGATATTTTTGGAGTGACTAGTGAGACTACTTAAAATAGTAAATTATTTAATAATCCTATAATACTAGATGTTAAAAACTTACACCACTGACTAGCTTCTAAAAACTTCAATGTTCCTTCAACTTCACTAGAAAATAAATACTTTCAACTACTTGGGAACATGAATGTTTAATCAATAATATTTTTAAATTACTCTCATTTAATTTTTCAAAAAAAAGGGGATGGGATTTAATGAAAGAAACTGTGACACAAATACTTATGGATAACTTTTATTATCTTTCTTGTTCACTTATGGTGATGCCATGCAAAAATAATGTTGTGACAAAAGTGGGTGTTATTTCAATTTTTTCAAAATTTAATGTGTATATTGATGAATCCAATTACAAATATTCTATTTGTTTGAAATTAGTCAATTTGATAGATGAACTAAAGCCATTAATTTCATTTAACAAAATTGCATAGTTAATAAAGGGTAGTATAGGAGAATATTTATAATTTATTATCATAGATATGATAAATCTAGAAAAAAAATATTTGTGTCATGGGCTAAGAATTTATTTTTTTAATATATATTAAGATATAAAACTACAATGAAAGAAATCAAATTAAATATGTCATTTTTCATGCAAAAACACTCCAACAAAATGCCCCTATAAGCTAAGATGTTGCCATTTCACTTATTTTTTTAGTATGGATCTAGTTAGCTACATACTTGTTTTTAAAATTAAACACTATGTACCACATATTATGCTTTTAATACTTACCTTTTCCTTTGTTATGGTCTTATAATTGGCAAGGATCTTTTATTATTATTATTAGTTTTCTTATATAAGTTTGACTTGTATAAAATGTTAAAAGTCTATTTATATGTTTGGATTTCTATAAAATCTATAGATAAATAACATTATTATTTATAATTAATTAATATGAAAAATATCTCCTATGATTTATAAATGTATTAAATTTTGCATTTTATTTTATTATAATTTTTAAGATTTTAGCTAAAAAAAATCTTCAACAATAATATATTGATTTGGTGGTGTTATCATGTAACTAGACTCTTTCCTCATATATACATATATAAAAATATGCACACATGTGCATCATGCACATATTCTCCTCTCTCTCTCTCTCTCTCTCTCTCTCTCTCTCTCTCTCTCTCTCTCTCTCTCTCTCTCTCTCTCTCTCTCTCTCTCTCTCTCTCTCTCTCTCTCTCTCTCTCTCTCTCTCTCTCTGAGTTGGCCATTTTGGCATTATTTTCTATGCTCCACCTGAGTATGGTGAAGCCCTACTCAATTATACAATTTTTTATCAATAAAATGACTAAGTTTTACCTCTTCCATGATCTTACTTATTATATGTACTTGAATGTTTGATTTTTATTAAGTGATTCTCTTGTTTCCTTAGCATGCTAACTCATTCTTACAACCTATTTTTAGTTGGGAAACTTCTTCTTGCACAGCATATGAAGTGTTATTGAGATATGTCAAGGACTAAGTTATTTTGTCTCTCCATTAGTGCCATTCAAGGCCTCTTGTATAGTCCTCCTATCCTAGATGTTCATCTTGACCTCATAATGTAAGACTGATGTAAGAAATTGTAGATTAGTAAATTGTATGTTGGGTCTATTGTTTGGTCTTAAGTGTCATATACATGTGGCTGGATGTCATCAAACTATATGGTGTATCACCTCTATTATTGTAGCTTTAATTTTAGTTATTTATCTCCCTTTTCACCCCTAAGAGTTATTAGTAGTCTTATTCAAGTGGTACATCAAGGGAGCTATCCCTATCTAGAGATTCACTTCATTCCTTAGGTTGTCCACAAGCCTAGAAGTGATTCCATTGTGACACTTGGATGAGGAGAGTCTTGGCATCTCCTCAAATGGTTTATATCCAAGTGATAACATTACCTTCAAGGGCCTTGTAATATGTTCATTATATCTCCTAGAAAATACCTTAAAGGTAAGACAAGGCCCTTCAAGGTATGTTAGGACATAAACTGACCCAAAACGTGTCTTGAAGGTATTATAAGTCCCTTAAAGGTATCTCATAGGATATACATTCAATGGAATTATATTATGTTCAATATATCTCCAAGGAAATACCTTGAAGGTATTACAAGGCCCTTCAAGGTATCTTAGGACATAAATTTACCCAAAACATGCCTTTAAGGTATTATAAGTCCCTTCAAGGTATCTCCTATGAGACACCTTGAGTTACCTTGAAGGGACATGTAATACCTTCAAGGGTACCCTTTAAGGTATTATAGGCCATTAAAGGTATCTCCTAAGAGATACCTTCAAGGGCCTTGTATTACCTTCAAAGTATCTATTTAGAAATACATTGAAGGTACTACAAGGCCCTTCGAGGTATCACCTAAAATGTGCCTCTCATGATATATTTTAAGACATACATTGAACCAAAAATTTATACCCATATAATAGTAAATAATAATACCTTCATGGTATCTTCAAGGAGATATATCTTCCTTAAAATTACATGTTTTAAGAACCATCCTCTTAAATCAAATTCAAATGGTTTAAAATCCAACATATTATATCTATTTTTTTATAAAAAGAAAGAGATATATCAAATTAACATAGAAGAGATACCATAAATGTATCATTAAATATATATTTTAGACCAAAATTTCATCTCCATAAAATATCTCTCAATGTTTCACTATAGATATACCTCTCATGGTAACTCTTAAGAAATAAGTCGATCCTCAAAACCATCACCATAAACATTTAAATAATACTACCTCAATCTATCTCATATAAATATCTTGAATTTTAATCGTATGCTTTTCAAAACCTATATATTACATAAATTTGACATGATTTCAAACTTTATATTTTAAATCCAAATTTTATAAGATGAGAGAACTCTACAAAGTATCTTCCAAGAGATACATTGAGAGGTATCACCTATGAGAACCTTATCAAGGTACAATCCAAGTCACTCAAAATTAACCTCTTAAAGTGACATTAAATTCAACTTAGAGATACTTTCCAAGGTATTTTTTAAATTTACTTTGACCATAAAATTAATCACTGTAAAAAATTAAATAGTACTTCATTTAAGGTAGATCCTAGATGTTAATAGTTGCATTTAAATTATATGATTTCCAAACCCACCCCTTATATAAATTTAACATGACTTAAAATGCAACATATTTTACTCAAATTTGATAAAATAATATACTCTCAAAGTAACTATAAATATATACTTTTCCCCTTAGATCCAACACCATTAGCACATAAATAGTATTACTTTCAAGGTATATCCTAGATGATATCTCTTGCATCACAATCATATGTTTCAAAAATATATACCTTATACCATATTGACATAATTTCAAATATACTATATAGTATCCATTTTTTTTAAATGTAATATATCTCTCATATGCCTTGGACTCAAATTGTACACCACTAAGTAAATAATAATTAATACCTTCAAGGAACTTTCTGAGTGATACATCTGGCATAAAAATTATATGTTTTATAAACATGCACCTTAAATCAAATTGGAATGATTTCAAATATAACATATACTAGCAAAATTTTATAAAATTTCATCTCAAGGTATCCCTCGAGAGATAGCTTGACATCCAAATCCACAATCATCAATTAAAAAATAAGAATATTTTAGGGTATCTCCTTGACAATACATCTTACATTTAAATTAATTATTTTAAAAACCCACCTCTTATATCAAAAGGCAATAAATTAAAATTAACATTTACACATTTATCATTACATTATGTCTCTAAGGTGTCTATAAGATCATAGTGCTTGCATATAAAATTATATGATTTCAAAGCCAATAACTTCTATCAAGATTTTATTAAATAAAATATATCTCTCAACGTATCGACCTAGAGATATGAGAAGTATTTTCTATTAGAAACCTATCAAGGTTTCTCTAAAGAGACACCTTGGATACCAAATTTATTGTCATAAATAAGTAAACATTGTGTTTGCCTTAAAGAAATGTGGATATGTTATTTACACCTATGAAACTTATGTTATCATGGTCCAATTTTTTTTAATTTTTGACATTATTTCAACATTTTCCTATAAAATTTAGTATGTCATACCATTCAAGATAAATTTAATGTTAAGTGTAGAGTTAAACTTCAATTATTTGTATCCGATTAGAAAACCTAAACAATGGTATTGGAATTTACCATGCAAATTCTCAAGGCAGAAATCTAATGTCAAACTATTAATGCAAGGAAATTCAAATCACATTAAACCAATTTTGAAGTAGTGGTTTAGAAAGAATAGAACATTTTTGGCACATTTAATGCCACTAGAGTCCCATTATTAAGCTTCATGTTATACAATCTCCCTAAAACCTTCCTATCTAGTCTTTGTTGTTGAAATTAAAGTATCTTAAAACCTTGCTAATCCTGATGGTAGGAGTAAAATTTAGTGTCACACATTTGTTAACTACATTGATGGATTTAAAATTAATGTTGCATTTAAACAAATCCCTTAAATATGGATTCACTTAGGTTTGCCACTGTATAAGTTGATTTTAGTGTAACCAAATTGATTATGAGAATTTATGTTATCAAATTTAGTGATGTGAACAAATGTAAGAAATAACTTCTTTTCATAAAGTCAAAGACTGACAGATCTAGGTTAAATCAGAAGCCAAAAACACCAAAAACTAATCAAGTCTTAGTTAAGATGTTAAAGAAGGGAAAGGTTTACCCATATCAAGACTAGACCTTAGAGACTCAACAAAACCCATGAAGAGGAAAATTCAAAAGAAAGGACATAATGACTAAAAGGGTCAAGGTCATGGAACTTTAAAGACCTTAAGGGTATATCCTAGGTGATATCTTGAAGGTTTTACAAAGGCTTTCGAGGAGACACCTTCAAGGTATGTTCTAGGAGATAACTTGAAGTTATTACAAAGATATTAAAGGAGATACATTGAATTTATTATGTGGACCTAAGCTATCTCCTTCTTGATATTCATTTTTTAATTTTAATTACTAGTTCATTGGATGTCTATACCCTTTTGTAAAATCTCATTTCACCAAAAATTAGGAAGAGGCATAGGCAATATAGGGAAATTTTTTTAAGGCAAGTCACCTTATTCTTGATCTATATTTTAACATCTTAATGAAATAACAATATGTGAAATTAATTGTGGACCTAGTTATAATAAAGGCTTGTATATGCATGCACAAGCCTCTATTGTATACAAGTCAAAAGTTTAAATGAGGATTTATTTGAATTTTGCGTTTTGTTGTATTTTTGAGTTTTAGGAGTATACAATTATGTTAGAGTATCACCCAATCTTGAAGATAAATGTGGCTTGATAATAGGCTTGCTAATTGCACATCCCAGACCTATCAAATATGTCAGTCCCAATGTCAGTGCTCTAAGGCCCTTCAAAATAACCTTTAGATAACCTTAAAGGTATTACAAGGCTAGGAGATACCTCGAAGGGCCTTGAAATAAATTCAAAGGTACCTTGAAGGTATCTCCAAGGAGATACCTTGAAGGTACAATTCCCTTCAAGGTATCTCCTATGAGATGCATTGAAGGGCCTTAAGAGATGCATTGAAGGTACTACAAGTCCATTCAAGGTATTTCCTAGGTGATACCTTGAAGGGACTTGTAGTACCTTCAAGTTATCTCATCAAGGTATCACTTAGGATATACCTTGAAGGGAAGGTATCTCCTAATAGATACCTTGAAGGGACTTGTAGTACCTTCAAAGTATCTCCTAGGAGATACCTTGAAAGTTTTACAAGGACATTAAGTGTATATCCTAGGTGATATCTTGAAGGTATTACAAGGGATTTCGAGGGGATACCTTCAAGGTATCTTCTAGGAGATACCTTTAAGTTATTAAAAAGATATTTAATGAGATACCTTGAAGGTATAACATGAACCTAAGGTATCTCCTTCAAGTTATCTTCTATGAGATACCTGGAAGGTATTATAAGGGCATTCTAGGATATACATTCATGGTATCTACAATGAGATACCTTCAAGTTATTACAAGGACCTTTGATGAAATACCTTGAAGGAAAATGGTAAATGCCCAATAGAATCAACTGTGCAAGCCTTGAGAGATGACAATCTTATCCATATGGATGCTAGTCCATTTCTACCTATTGAAGTGTCTGATAAGACATCATTAAAGTATTGTGTCTTGGAGATCCTCCATGATTGGTTTAACATTTGGGATTTTAAATATGTTTTAATTTCCATACACACCAATGTGAAGAGACCCCTTATCTATTATTTTTCCTGCTTGTGCTTACTAATTTTTTAATTAAAGCTTTAATTGCCCGAACACTTCTTTTTTGACATATCCCTAGTTTCCTATAAACTCTCATAAATTACATGTAGTAGTTATGTAATAAGTCCTTAAACTTGTGAATGGATGTTTCCTTATAATCAAAGAGTTTTAATTTATTTTGGATACAAATTTGCATAGATTTGGGTTTTTTAAGTCTACACGAGATGCATTATTACCATTAATTATCTTGATTTTATATGTATTTTGGTTTCAAATATAAATCATTTAGATTATGTTGATAATTTTGGTGGGTGTCAGTATGTTTAATTGGTTTTTTATTACTTTTGTGTTGTAATGTCAAATATGCATCTATAAATTTACTATATTTATCATGAATTGCTTCTTATCTATAATTCTGGTTGTTATGTTCACCAAAGGATAAAAAAATAATTCTTGATGATAGAATTTTTTATCATTTGAAGAAGGAGAGCCTTTACATTTTACATTTAGGAAGAAAGAGGTTCATATATTATTTACCTTTTTTTCTAAATATATTCATTGCAGTTTTGAAAAGATAGGGTAAACTATGGAAATTTATATAGTTCTCTTGAAGATTATTAACTTTCCTTAAAAATTGCATATGCATATAATTTAATAATTTAATTAATATGAAACCATGTAATCATTAAAATCTATGAACTTCATGTTTTGTCATTTTTCATTGTTACTTTCCCACTTCAGATTGCCACTTCTTAAAAAATCAATTAAATAAATCACACATTACTTCAGTGAAGCTAATGGTATAGTGGGTCTCAATAGATATAACTCCCTCAAAATTACATCACACACATGTATCTAACACCTCTTTCGTCATAATCATGAACATGTTATTTTTATTAGGCCACTTTCATAGAAGCATTGTTATCTATTTTGATCATCGAATAGGAGTAAGATGTAATGTGCAAGAAAATATGGTTATTTTATTCTTATCAGGCATGTATTAATTCCCTAGATAAGCCTCCAAGCATTGGATTCATCTTTCATGCATGGTGTGTTCAATTTTGTAAGGATTGGTGTGGGCATGAACCCATATGTGCATACCTAGTATGTGCATATGACTTGATACCATGTTAGGGTTTAGAATATGTTATTTTTCCCTTATCCTCTCTTAAATTTTTTTCTATGCATATAGAAATGGTATTTTCAATGGTTAAATTATTCATTGTTTACATATTATTAAAATCCTTGTCATTTTTGTACCATTCTACATAGGTCCTAACTTTTGGGTTTATGTATTATTTAGTTAGGTTTGTTTACCCCAATAACAATTATGCACTCTCTTGATTTTTGAAATAATTAAGGGCTAACACACAGTTTCATATTATATTTTATACCCTTTTTATGGAGAACAAATAATTATGTGTTATTGTTGATTGAATTTTTGGTTTTTTATTTTTATATTTCATGAGAGTATAACATTTTACATTATGCTAAGAAGTTTTTATCCATAAAACTACTTGTATATACAATGTGTTTTGTATGTAGCATTCTTGCATTATTTATAACCTCATGATGATTTTTGGTAAACATTGCATGACTGGTAGTAGTTATTGTAATTACATCTTCTCCTTGCTTGGATTTGTTCAAGGAGTTAAGGAGATTGCATTATATCACAAGGGTAGTTTTATACTAGTGTGACATATTTATTATGATAATAGTATGATGAAAATTAATTTTTAGTTGTATGGCCTATTATGTACCATTTATCATGATGGTCATTGACCTCTTAGTATAATTTAATTTATGGCTTGCAGTGAATAAAAAATATTCAGTTTCTTATCTAATGAATTTAACAAAGAGAGACATCCCAATTATGATCTAATTTTATGTCTTAAATGTTGAAAAGTTGCATTATATTCTATGCCTACTTATTGTTTTTTTACTCAAAATTACCTTGGTTGATTTATAAATCTACTTTTGTTTACTGCTTAATATGAGAATATACATTGCCATCATTAGTTGACCCCTTTTATCACTACAAACTGTATAAAATGAATTATTTAGTATCTTCCCATGGGGACTGACCTAAAAAGAGTTTAAATTGTGTTTTATTTATTATATCCATCTTCTTGTATTATTTTGTTGCAGTAAATCTCTTTCTATTTGTATCCATGAATGTATTACTCTACGATTGATCTTTAATATGGTTTTTGATTATATTTAGCTATTATAGAATGTTGTATTACTCTAAGTCTTGTCTATTGGCTGAAAATGCATAATGTATGGCCATATGTTTAAAATTGGGTTGCATTCTCTCAATATAAAACTACACTTCTATTGTTATTCATTTGATGAAGATTGACACTATAGTTGGCAATAGTTTCATTCATGAGTGGTGGATTTGTTTGATTTATGGATGTTTGCATTATTTCTTTTGATCCTTAATCCAATTATTATACTGAACTAAGAATGTTTTATTATGTAAAGTAATTACTTACTTAAACATTTATACTTGAATGTATGCACTAATGTTGAGCTTATAATAATGGTGTATGAAGTTGGGTGATTATTTAATGGCTAGAAAATCTCTATCATTAAATATAAATATTTATTCTTGCATGAAATAGCCTATTACAAGAGGAAAAAGGTCAAACCATAAGTAGTTTATTGTTAAGGAAACTATTGTATAAGGTCATTTGGGTATTTGGAAAACACGTCTTCCTTGTAGTGAACCTTGTTTTGGCATAATAACATGTGAATTTATTCTTCTTGATTGTTGGGAGCAATAATTGTTAAAGAATCAATTTTTTAATTCTTCACTCACCCTACTCTAAATTGGAGAAAGTTGATTATACTATGGGGTTCTAATTTATTATTGTAAAAGATTGATTAGGTGGAGTTATTTTTTTAAGTAAATATGGTTGTTTTGGAACTTAGGGATGATCAATAAAATAGATTAGTATTGCCGGATATAAATTTTAGGATGAGGTGAAATTCTTCATTCCTTATAGAAGTAGTACATAACTTTAGTGAATATAAATTTGAAAAATATTTTAAGTATTAATGGATATAAATATTGGAAGTGAATATAAGAAAGATAGTCCTACATTTTGAATAGGTTGGAAGGAGTACAAGACTATAGAAAAAATTCCTTACAAAAATCAAGAGAGGAGAATATGTAAATAAATGGATACTTGTTACACAATTAAAAGAAACACATGCAACTTAAAATACCAGTATACCATAATAAGTGATTTACATGGGGAAACCCCTTTCATGAGAAAAATACCACACACTAAAGCATCTCAATGTATTATTCAAATCAATAAGATCACAACACACTTGAAGAGAAAGCCTTCATAGTAGTATTACCAATTATAAACCCATAGGAGATTAACTAGTTCTATAGAGCTTCAGTGTCTTTGCACAACTCTCTAACTTACAAGCTTCTAAAAAGCTTATCTACTTTCATTTAAGCTTCTCACAAGCTTCATGCTTCATTCAAGATTAATTACAAAGGAGAGATATCTTCTTACATATAGAATTTTAAAAAGAAGATTAAAAATGGAAAAAAAATCATGGGCAAGGAAAAAATGTGCCACCCTTTAGTGGAAACACTATTTATGAATAGTGTCAAGCTTGTAGTCTTATCTCTGCATTGTAGACATTTAGTGGCTTAGTCAATGAATTTGAAACATTCATCAAAGTATATACCTTTATTAGCTTCCCCCTACCATCCTCAACCATGTCTCTAATAAGATGATATTGTACATCAATATGTTTGGTCCTATCATGAAAAAGTTGGGTTCTTTGTTAGGCAAACATCAATCTAACTATTATAATAAACTATCACTGTACCCTATTTCAACCCAATATCTAAACACAATCTCTTAATCCAAATGAATTTTTTAATGTGTGAGTAAATACCATATACTTTACCTCTATAGAGGACAAAGTGACCATAGCCTATCGCTTACTCATCCAATTTATTACACCAACAAACAAAGTAAACACAGAAGCATCGGAGTAACTTCTGCTATCAACATCATCTACCCAATCCACATAACCATGAATGTCAAGAGGATGATTGTATCCAACCATGTTACTATAATAACATAAGGAATACTTTGAGGTACCCCAAAACTATTTGAAGACCCTTTTAATTATGTCCCAATGAACTCTACTAGTATTAAACATATAACAAGAAAGAACTCCCACTACTTGGGCAATGTCTGGTCTAGTATAGACCTTAACACACATCAGACTTCCAACTACACTATAGTAAATCAATTTTATTATGTCTGCCATCTCTAATGGGGATGTAGGACATTATGAAGTAGATAATTTCATTCCAATGGGAAAAGGCACACACAATGGTCTGTAATCCTACATGTTAAACCTATGTAAAATTGACTTCATATACATATTTGGAATAGTCCAAATTATTCATAATAGTCCAATTTTTTTGAAATGATCTATGTCTGAATGGTTTGAAATAGTTCAAAGTATTTGGAGTATAGAAAAAATATTTTTGGAGAAAATTTTCTCCTCTTCACTTTAGTAGGTATAAGTCCAAATTATTCATAATAGTCCAAATTATTCAAAATGATATGTCCCCAAATAGTTTGAAATCATCCAATTTATTTTAAATATAGAAAAATTATTCTTAAATAAAATTTTCTTCAATCCACTTAAGTGTGTGGTAAGTCCAAATTTTTCAAAATAATTTAATTTATTCAAAATGATTTGTGCCAAAATGATTTGAAATAGTCCAATTTATTTGAAATATAGAAAAATTATTTTTGGAGAAAATTTTCTTCACTCCACTTTAGTTGGTATAAGTCTAAATTATTCAAAATAGTCTAATTCATTCAAAATGATCTATGCCCAAATGGTTTGAAATGGTCCATTTTATTTGGAACATAAGAAAACTTTTTTGGAGAGAATTTTCTCCACTCCACTTTAGTGGGTATAAGTCAAAATTATATGAAATAGTCCTTTGCATATCATGTGTTATCATATAAAAACATATCTAAAGCTATTATAATATTTTTGGAAATGTTTATAAGCACATGTATGTAGCTACAAAAAATATGTCATCAAGAGAATTTTCATAGTAAGATGCAACCTCATGTGAGGATGAGATGGTGAGGGGAAAGTAATATGCACAAATATAACCTAGCGAGGGGGAAAGATTTATGGCCTAAAATTTGTAGGATATGTAAGTACCTAATATATCAATGTAATACCCTATTTGACTAGGTGTATATATGATTCTAAAAGTCTAGTTATAATCAATATAATATGAATCAAAATGTGGGTGTAATAATATTTATATGTATAAGATATGGATGCTAAGTTGTAGGATACAAGTAAAGGTACAATGTCCCCATTGGAGCTATAAATTATAACTAAAATCAATGATTTTCATGATATATTCAAGGGTAAAATACTCCTAATGGTACAATAAGGTAGGGACAAAGAATATTCCTTAACATAGCAATGTGGCCCTAAGTGGGTGAATATGGAAATGAAACACACATACAATAGTTTTAGTATGCCCAAAATATGCATGGTAAGGACCATGAAAACATAGGATACAAATATAGTATTTCAAATAGTAGTTTTCATGATATGGATCATGGAACCAAGAATAAAATATCTGTTGTAATCACATGAAAAAGGTTTCTAATGATGGAAATAGTTAGGCCAACAACTAGATAGAGACACACATAAACACATAGATATAAAATCAAAATGTTTTATTATTATATTAATGTAAAAAAAATGTTATATATGTTTATTCCAATGCATAACTTATAGGTTATTCTTAGATCTCAAGATGAAAATACAAGCTTCTCTCTCTTTTCCTATAAATATTGAGTCAGCTTAGATTTCCACTCACACTCAGACCACAATGATTCTTCTATTTCTCTAGGATTCCCTCTAAATACATGGCTAGACTCTATAAATTCTTTCATAAAATGCCTTTATATTGGCTCTTCCAAGTGCTACATGTCAAGAGAGATTCATGTAAGATTTCACAAGCCAATACATGTCCCCAAGGGTTGATTGTCTCCCACACAAACATGAATTATTAAAACATTTTCTTAGGGTCCATATCTAATAATATTAGAGTAAAATATCCATTACAAGAACCTTGGATTAAACCTTATCTAATTTGTGACAATTTATTCTTCATACAACAAGTTTTCATAGTTCAATTCTTTCTTATCCCTAATGTTTCTTTGCATGACTCACATAAACCAAATGCTTTGTGAGATGGTGCAAAAATAACTTCTCCCAAAAACCATTTATAAACCAAAATTCCATCTAACTTATGCACAAATATATTTTCCCCATTTACACATGTAGACTCATGTACCCCACCAATAATAAACAGCTCCACATTTGTGTGTCATATGCCTAGGTCATAAATTTACTCAAAAAGCTAACATTAATTATTTTTGGGTGATACACTTTTAGTCTTCACTAGGGATGCTCCTACATCAAAAAACCCTAGTAAAAAAAAATGTGAGGTCATACTTACATGTTGAAATATTTGAGAATATGACCATAACGACTAATCTCTATGAGATATAACCATGTCAAATCATCTACTACATAATTATTATACTTTAACAAATACTATTTATACTATTTCCCACATTCTTCTTGACAGCCTTAGAGTTCAAAATGGCCTCTATTTCCTCCTTCCCCTTCTTATGATATTTCACTCTCCAATCATGTATTTAACATTATGTTTCCTCCTCATCATCATTATTTTTCCCTTCATGATAATCATACAAATCAAACACACTGAGTATTGGAAATATGTCCATGCCTTGAGGTAATCCAATATCATATGCATTTTTTTAAATTTTTTGAAACACCTTACATGGTCCTATATTCTTCCACTTTAGTTTATTATATGTTTCGTGAGGGAAACTCTCCTTGTGTAAAAGAAATAATACAACATCTCCCACATAAAATTACTTAATTTTTTGATGCATGTATGTTTGTTGTTTATAAAACACACTACTTTTATCCTACTTATTTCACACCTCTTGGTGTATTCCCATTTTGTTCTTATTCCATGTACCCAATTGATTTACATCAATTCTAAAATTCCTCTCAGGTTACTCTTGTACATAATATGGAAAGGTGTTTTCCTAATTCTCCTATTTATTATATTTTTATATGTAAATTATACTTGTGAAAATACCATCTTCCATATATTTGATTTGTATCCAACCAAACATCTCAATAAATTTCCAAGGATTCTATTCGTAACCTCATTGTTTCCATTAGTATATGGATGATGCATTGAACTAAACCTTAGCATGATCCTCAACTTATTCTATAGTGTGCACAAAAAATAACATAAAAATTTTGAATCTTGATTTGAAACTATGCTATAGAAAAATCCATTTAACTTCACCACTTCTCTAAATAAAAATTTTCTAATGTTTGTTGCATTAATTATCTTCCTACAAGCAATGAAATGTGCCATTTTTGAAAATATATCCACTATTAAAAATATGTAATGATTTCCACTACGAATTTTACCCAATCCTAGCATAAAATACATGCTAATTTCATCCCATGGTTTCTATAGAATGGGTAGTGGTTGATACAACCTTATATTTTGACTCTTTCCATTTGACAACTAGAAAATTCTGCACTCTTGCACATATACACCCATGTTTATCTAAAAGTAAGATTTATCCAAGTTTCCTAATGTCTTATTACTCCTAATTTGTCTTTCTAAACTGCCACTGTGCTTTTCCTTTATTAAATTATCAAGCATCAAAGCCTTTGGTACACATAATTGTACTCTGAAATACATCCCCTCTTATAATAATTAATCTAACAATTATTTTCTATATACACTCATTGGTTCTATAAATGCTCCTTAAACATTACCAAAATATTTATATTTTTCATAGAACTCATTGATGGAGTCAAATCCCATGACCTCCACTCACATCTTGATCAACAAGAAAACTAATTTGCTTAACATGTTTGAAACCTTATTTGATTTTACACTTTTGTGATTCAACACGAATGAATAAATCCATAGAAAATTAACCCAATTAATGTGTTATTGATTAAAATTCCTTTGGATGTTGGTAAAATATAACACTTGATGGTCTATATACAACAATAAATCCTTTACCAAAAACTAGTGCCTCCATGTCTTGAGCACTTACATAATGGCATAAAACTCCAAGTCATGGACTAAATATTTAATCTTTGTGTCATTAAACATATCATTGAAGAAATATAAAAGAATAAACTCTTGGATAAAAATGTATCCAATCATTGTGCCATTTTATTTTGAATCTACTTGAAATAATTTGTCAAAAACCAATAGTGCTAATACTAGCTACTCAGTCACTTTCCTCTTCAATTATTGGAAAATACACTTAGCTTTTGCTATTCAGAAAAAATCCTTGTGATATCCTCTCATCACCTCCATTATTTTCACACATCTCACTATTTTTTTTGATGAAGACATTATAAAAAAAAAAAATCCATGAAAGCTTCACACTTTGAATGTGATCCTAGGTGATGACCACTTAATGATTGCAGAAATGTTTCTTAAATCCATCTTTAAACATTTTTGGGATATCAAAAAACCTATGTATACAAGATATTCCTTCTTAAAGCTAATTTTTTTTATGTTTATTAGTAACTTCTCTTCTTTCAACCACTGTAAAACTTTTATTAAATTTTATAAGTGGTCCTCCTGTGATGAACACTGGAATATCATCTAGGTAAAAAATGCATTTTTCCTAGAAATGGTCTCAAAACTTCATTAATTATTCTCACATATTTGTTTGATGTATTTTTCAGATCAAATGGAATGACCAACCATTTATAAAACCCTTTCTTTGTCTTAAATTTAGTTTTAAAATCATCACTTTCTCTGATTCTGATATGGTGATACCCACTTATCAAATATTTATTTATGAAGTATTGTGCACCACTTAAGAAATCCATCAAGTCATCCATGCATGGAAATGGAATCCTATCATTTATTTTTATCTTTTTAGTGGCACCATTCTCCTCCTTTCTTCAAATATAATCAAAGTACATAATGAAAAACTTACCTATAAATGGCTTCAACACTTCATTCATGAGTCTTAAAAACATGTTTGTTGTATTTTTTACATAAAATGACATTGCCAACCATTCGTACATTACTTTACTTGTATTAATGTGGTTTTCCATTCATCACCTTCTATGATTCTGATCTGGTGATACCCAATTTTCAAATCTATGTTTGTGAACTATTTTATACCACTTAAGCAATCCATCAAGTTATCCATGCATTTTAATGAAAACCTATACTTTATTGTTATTTTTTTAATGGCACCACTCTCCTCCTTGTTGGTTCCAATATTGTAGGCACTATGCATGGGCTTCACATTTATCTAATCAATCTTTTATCCAAAAAATCCTACACTTGCATTTTCACTTATTCATTCACCCTAGGCATTAATCTATATGCAGCCTTTTTTTCAAACTTTATCCATGGATTAAAAGTATGTGATAACTGATACTATGTATTAAAAAAATCCCATCTGGTAGGTCACTTAAAAAAATATTGATGAACTTGTTCAATAGATTCGTTACTTCACATGGAAGTGTTTCCTTCTCTTAGTTTGTACATGCACACTCCTCCTATGATGGTTTGGGCAAAAAAACATAGCATGGTTTGTATTGTGCCACATACTTCATTAATTTCATCCTTAACACAATATATATGCATGCATAAAAGTTCATGTGCACTTATTCTTCCTTATCCTTCAACATAATCAATGTGAAATTATTGCATTCCTTCTTCAAACAATGGATATTATCTCTTCCATCATGTAAAACATTATTGAAGAATTTCCATGGTCTCCCTAAAATTACATAGCACACATCAATTGGTATCACATTACACCAAACTTCATCTCTTTATGCCCCCATTTGAAACTTCACAAGGCATTGCTCATTCTCTAAAATGTGATGGCCATTTTACAGCCATGATAGTTTTTAAGGGTTTGGGTGTGATACCCTATTTAGACCCAAATTTTTAACATTTCACCTGAGAGCAAATTATTTGTATTGGCACTATCTATAATCACTTTAGAATACTTGCCTCTTAATTTACAAATTATTTAGAATAAGCTCTTCATCTGCACTAGTTAATTTTCTTCCTTTGTTGGATTCAATAACACATTATTCTTCATGTGAGTTTCTCTATAATTTATCTCTTAAATTTTATTAATAGATCCAATAGACTATTTTTATCCATGTGAGCCATGCACACTAGCATTTAACATTCTATTGATTTCATTATATGGAATTTTATATGCTTTATGTTTTATATGTCCACATTTATAACATTTTCATAGAATTTATCTTCCACTTACTCTACAAAATATTTTGTACCCTCTAGATGGGTAATCTGCACCTCCTCCTACATATCTTTGCTCTCCATCATGTGTATCACTTTGTTCATGTATGAAAATTTATTCATACGTGTGTACATTAATACTATAAAAATACTCTCTTCTTGTCTCAATTAGTTTATTATAGCATTAAATCATCTTACTCCATACAAAAGTATTCCATTTTCTCATATGTAATTTTATTGTCTATACAACTCTTCTCCTGACGTTTTGCCACAAACTAATAAAATTCCTCCATAGTTTAGATCTAAACCATTATTAACTTATAGTGGATGTCAAATATCAAACCATTAAAGTATCTTGAGACCTTATTCACCATGAAAAAATATGATAGAGAGTTTATAAAATTACTCCATGTACTCCTTGACACTTAGTTCCTCTTGCCTTAGATTTTGTATCTTTTTGAAAAATTACATATAGTAGTCTCCATATATGAATTTATATTTCATATTAGAGACCATTATTTTTCACATGGTTATATTTTTTTTAGATATATATTAGGGTTTATGGGTCCCTTTCTCAATAACATAAGATCTCAAAGAAACTATTTGGTCTAGCTTAATGTACTAATTGTTAAGGCATTAACCATCATTATCTTAAACAAAAAAAATTGACATAAAGTATATTAAAGTATTTGAACTTAATTACATATATCAGACTAACTAGTCATGAGTGCTATCAAAACCTATTATTTTCCATATACTAAATGACAACAAGCATTACTAAAAAAACTACCATCTAATCAATCATGATGACCTAGTCACCTCTATAGGTGTCTTCATGAACTTGAACTACATTCTGAACTCTTCTCCATCACCTCAGGGCCTTATCATACCATCAACTATGGATAAGAGTAAGCCTCTATAATAGAACCCAATTATAAAAGAACTTCCTTTCTGACCCCAATAGGGAAGAATTTTTCATTCTATGTCTCTTTCTTCAGAACCCCTATGCTTTAACCTTGCCTTTTTATCCTCCCACCATGGAGGTGCCTAAAAGTAACCATGAACAAATCCATTAATCAACCATTTAATTATACGTAGCATCATTAATGACCTATGCACAACTCTCCAAATTGTAAATTAAGGGAAAGGGGATAACATTTATTGAAAATTTGGTAGATCCAATCCCTTTGCTCTTCCCTCCCTGTCTTCCTCACAACACAAAGCATCCACTTCTTTAATAGAATTTAAAAGGGTTACAAATATTTCCTCTAGAGCCCTAAAAAAATAAAATGGAATGAATCCTAGACCTTCCTTCCTTGAGAAAGGGAGCTCAATAAAGGGACCCTCTTAAAATTTTTCTATTTCAGCTAGTAAATTAACCTTATACTCTGGACATACAAAGAAAGCTACCAATTCTTGTACATAGTCTTTGTCTGCAACAACCATATACATATTACCAATAAAGTGGCCAAACAATTAATAATTCACCTTCACTCACCTAATTCCTTACAAAATATCATCCCCTAGAATATTTTCAATTGCCTATGCAACTTTAAATGATAAAAACCAAAACACATTCATCAGATGCATCCTCATCACACCACCAATAAAACCCATCTCCATCAACTTAGCTCTGCTAAAACAAATCAGCCATACCAGGGTTTCCAATACTTTCTATCTCCATTCTCCATAGCTTAGAATCTCTACTGCCTAAACACAAATGCCTTCACTAGATGGAATTATATTCGATAATATCATGCTCCTTAGGATCTCACACATTCTAGATTTATTACCCATAATATCATTATATGTTCCACCACTCTTTCTCATTAGCCTCAAAAGGACTAACATTCATAATTCCATCATTTCTATCCTGATGCAATCTAACCAATACTCTTTGTAATTATCAACCATTACCTCTTCCTTTTGATCAATCCTAACATTTGTAATATAATCTATCAAATTATTAATTTCATAAAATCAATGTGCATAAGACTAGCTTTGAAAGAGGCCCAATTTCACCCAAGCCTATGACATAATATTTTTTAGGTGTCAAGATCTGGCCTTTTGAAGAGATAGATATTGAATTACAACTTGAGAATCAAATTATATTTCTAAACATGCCACTCTATACTCAAGAGCTAGCTCAATCCCTGTGACCACTACTTATGCTTCTACTTTATTATTAGTTTTGTCAAGTAGCTTAGAAGAAGATACTCAAATTAATGAGCTACTATAGTATTTTATCTCACATCTAGCTCTTGATGTTCCCAGATTACCATGACAAGCACCATTAAAATTTAGATTAAACCAACCTAGCTTTGGGGGATTTCAAACCACCAAAGCTCTATTGTTATTTTTAGTCTTATCTACTATTAATCCTTTAATGGGAGAGGGAACTATATATTTCCATCTAGCACACATTTGCATATCCCATTGGATATAAAACCTTGATTAATTTTTATCTAAGATGAAATTACTTCTGAAATGGAAATTTCTATATCCTGCAACACTGTGTGCAAAGGTCTCTCTTTTTCCTAAAAAATATGAGCATTAAACTCTTTTCAGATAGTCTAGATCAAAATTGTTGGGTTACACCTCCAAAAAATATACAAATAATACTTTACATCACCTATTGGCCCAGAAAAGAAATCCATCCTAAATGATGAGGGTTAGGCCCAAGACCAATTAAACTTATAACGTAACCAAACCCAACACCAAACTACAAAGGGACAAATAAATAAAAGATAATTCACTATTTCTTCTTCCAATTTACACATATAACACCTTAATGGACCTAAAAACCCCATTTTAAATATAGTCTATCCTATGTCAATATGTGACTTTCAAAATCCATCTAGGCAAAGGCCCCAGCTTTTTGTAGCCCTTCTTTGCCCCATCATAAAAAGCTAGCCCAAGCAAGAGATTCATTAGCCACCTCTACCATATGATAAATAATTTTAACATAATAAATTATTATTTTAGTGCCAATCCAATGAATTTGATCTTATTTATTACTTATAAAAATTTTCCTCTTCACAAAGCAAGACTCCAAAGCCCTTCCTTCAGCCTATGGGATTGGAATATTATTCAAACTCTTCTAAATACGGCCTAGCCTAACCAAAACTAATTGATGATCCAAATAATCCACCACTTTAGATCCCCAAGACCTTTCACAGTATCTATCATCTCTGCTCTAAATCATTCAACTAGGGATCTATGCTCATTCTAGGAATCTTGCCAAAATTTAACTTTTTGACCATTGTCAATCATCCAAGAGACATGCTAGGAAATAATCAACCTACATTTAAGAAAAAAATTCCATGCATGAGAGACTCTTAGTGGATTAGCCACAAAAAACCACACTCTTTGGATCCTCTGATCCTAGATATTTATCTTGAAGTAGTTTTCACCAAAGATTATCAAATTTAAAAACCATTAGCCATACCAGCTTAGCACCAAGTGCTAAATTTTGGATCTAAATTTCCTTAATTCATTCTACACCCTTTTATTTCCTTTTGTAAACATTATCCCATTTCATGAGAGGAATATTTTTAACTTCTCCTAACCCTTGCCATAAAAATTCCTTCATTATCTTATCTAGAGACTTGATAACTTATTCTAAAGGGCACAAAATAGAGAAATAATAAGTTGGAAGGGCACTTAAAATTACCTTGAATAAAGTGATATGTCTTGCTAAAGAAAGCCATTTTCCATTCCAAGAGGATATCCATACTTTAAATTTATTAATCAAATCATTCCACAAGCCTACTTTTCCTACACCAATAAAGAGAGGAACCCCCAATTTTTTCTATGAAGCTTTCCAATTTTAAAACTGAAAATCCTAGCTATATTTTTTTGAACTAACTTATTATAATAATTTTTTTAATTATTATTTAAAATCATTGACCAACTACCAAAAGCCTCTTCATAGCACTTCAAGATGGATTTTAATTATTTAGCTTCTTATACCAAAACCTGACCAAAGAGGAATGTGTCATCTATAAATTAATGATGAGATAGAATTTCCATATTATCCACCACTTTGAGACCCTTCAATATACCAATTGCTTTAGCATGACCAAATGCTTTGCCCAATGCCTCTACCATCAAAATGAAAAGAAAAGGATAGAGTGGGTCTCCCTACCTAAAACCCTATGAAGCTTGAAAAAAACTTGTCAGACTACCATTTAGCAAAACTGAGAAAGTAAGCCCAATAATAAAAATAAACACCCAATCATACCAATTCGTCTTGAAATCAAATTTAATCAAAATCTTTAGCAGAAAACACTAATTCACTCGATCATAGGCTTTAATTATATCTAACTTAACTAACATCCCTTTCTAATGAATATGAGATAGAGAATGAATAATCTAATGATCCACTATAATATATTCTTGAATATTCCTATTGGGAATAAAACCTACTTATTCTTTCAAAATCAAAATATCAAATAGAAGTTTGAGCCTGATAGCCATTGCTTTAGATATGGTTTTATACAATGTATTACATAATTCCACTAGTCTATAGTTATGAAAAGAGACTTGTGAATCCCCTTTTGGAAATAGAGAAAATATAGTGACATTAAAATTCAGGGCTACCTTCCTTCTTTTTTGGATTTTTCCACCATTTTCCACACATTCTCAACAACTAACTCCCAAAAATATTGAAATAAAGCCATTGGGAAACCATCTAGACCAGGTGATTTATCCTTTTCCATCAAGAACACTAACATTCTAATTTATTATAAAGAGAAAGGATCCAAAAGTTTATCATTCATTGCCTTTGTTATCAAAGGAGGCACTAAATCCAAAAGGGACCTTTTAACCTCCAAATTAGACATGTCTTCTCCATTTACAAACTCTTAAAATAAAAATGTAGCTTCTACCCTTATCTCCTCTAGGGAATCCAAAAAATCTCCCCTCCCTGACCTTACACAAGTTATCCTCATCACCTTCCATTTAGATCGAACTGAGAGATGGAGAAAGGACAAATTCCTATCACCCTCTTTGAGAAAATTATCCCTAGATTTTTATTTCTAGAAAACCTCTTCCCATTGAAGTAACTCTTTATAATCCTTAACCAATAACTTTTCTTGAGCATATGTCTGAGCATCCATACCAAAAAAAAAACCTACTCATTGATATTGTGCAACTCTGATTTGACCCTCAATTTATCTTAAAAAAAATTCTTGAAATGCTCTTCATTCCACTTCCTAAGCCTATCCTTAATGAATTTGACCTCTTACTCATTTGATACATTAGGGATCCCAAGGGTAAAAGACACATTTGCCACCATTGTTGAATTAGTAGAAAGAGGGAAGAATCTCTTAACCACATTAATTCAAATTTAAAGGGACACTTCTCAGTTGTTTTATCACATTCTATTTTTAGAGTTTTCAATAGATAATTTGAACCTGATTGAGACAACACCCATCTATCCACCTTCCACTTACTCTGCAAACAGTTAGAGGGGACTAAAATTTTATCTAGATACTCGACAATATTTTCAAAACCTAATCTCCTATTATTTCAAGTGAACCAAACTAATTTTGGTTCCACATACTCATGGTTATTATTCAATCCAAACCTATCAAAACCTTGAATTACTTACTGGCTAAATTGAGCTCCACCCATAATTTCTTTGGCATTCAGCACAGCATTAAAATCACCCACCAAAATAAAATTTTCTAGAAAAAATTACTCAAAACATCAGTAGATCAAGAAAAAATTGATAATTTAAAGACACCCCCTAAGGAACATAGACATTTAATAGAAAAAATCAAATATTCAAACTAAAACATGAAATTCTTCACAACTGCCAAGTGTTCCCAACCTCCACAACTTATACACTAGTTGAGAATAAAGACCATAATATCACTAGGCCCCCTGAATCCCCAAATTATTCTATAAAGGAACCTTGCCAATGATGCCAATAATAATTCATCAAGACTGATGCTTCTTCTAAACTCAATTTTGATTCTTGGAGAAACACAACATCTAGATTTTGCACACATAAAATATGCTTAACCAAGTGCCTTTTGTTAGGGGCATTCAAACCCCTAACATTCCAAGAGATCATCTTCATAACCCTAGAGAGGGGATTTTCACCCTCTACCTTATGGCATCCACAATTGACTCCAAAATACATTTTTTACCTCCCAAAATATGTCCTAATACTTTATCTTTTTAATATTTCTATCCCTTCTTTTTAGGGCCCCAATTTAGTTGAGAAAGAGAACACTAAGTTTTAGAAATTTTCAACACTTCTCTAGAATCGAGTTCCCCTTCTGAATCCTCATATTCTTATCCCTCTGATTCTAAAAGGCCTTCTTCCAATTCTCCTTTTTCTTCTTCCCCCACTCCCTCTTCCTCTTTTCATTTCTTAATTATCAAATTCTGGTGGGTTTGATTTAGTAAAGATATTATAGATTTAGATTCTTGTTCAATGAAATCATAACTCTTCAACATTGAGGTTGGAGAGATTGCCTCTTTAGAGCCTAGTTTGTCAATTAGTACCTTTGTTTCACCAATTTCCAAACTTTGAGACTTTAAATCTTCCTCTTTCCTAATCATAGGCTCCCTAAAACTTGCCTTTTCCAATACTCCTTTTTTGAAACTTCCTTTTTAAAATTTTGGTCTCCACCTAGGTTAAACTACCAACATTTTGGTTTGAGGGGAGTTCATACCTATTTTATAAAAAATTTGGATGTGTCCTAGATGATGACATTTGTAACATCTAAAAGAAATTTTTTCCATATCTATCCTCTACTTCCAAATCTGACCTTCATATTTCATCACAATAATTTTTGGAATTTATTTATCCAAATTAAAATCAACTCCTACCCTTGCATATGTCATCTGACCACTTTTATCAACTTATAATCCATTCAATTATATGTCCAACCAAACATCCCAACACTACCAAACATTCTTTACTCTAATATTCCAAGGGTAAGCCATATAATCAAACCCAAATTGGATAACTCCATTTTAGGGCCTCCAAAGGATCAAAATTGGGGATCCATTCGTATAACCACAGTCTAAATCCATTGAAAGATAAAAAAATGTTACTGAAGATCTTTTCATTTTCCTCCTATGAATTAAACACCACCATAAAAAACCCTTGGGCAAGAAACATACCTTTAGGCTAGATCCCCAATTATCTTGCACCCATAGTTTGATTGCCCTAATTTCTAGCCATTTTCCTACATATTTGTAAATTAGAGCACATTTTGAAAAATGGTTGACATTATCCATGAAAATATTCTATTCCCATTCTAAACCCACTACTTCTCCAATATTCACTCCATCCCCCAAACCCTTTGAAGAATTAATAGGGATTTACTCAAGACTTGCTCTTAAAATAAAAGCACTCGAAAGAAGATTTATTTCATTAGGAACCTAAGTAGTCCCCATCCCCACTAAGTTTCCTACTTACTCCTCTCCTAGAGGCTTCTTAAGAACATGAGACTTTACTCCAAACCAATTTACCTTTCTAAGGGGTCCCTATCTCGCCTAAATTTTTGACTTTGCTCCACCATTCCCTCTCTTCACCAATTTCTTATATTAAAAATCTATTCAACTCTTTTTTTCCATGATTTCCCCCACCTTTCACTCCTATCACCCTTTTTTTAATTTTATGCTAGAATTATATCCCTAGCTACAAGGATGCAACTCTCCTCTAATTTCTCAACTACTTTTTCTCCTTCTCCTACACCATTCTTTTCATACTTGGTTATCTTATGCTTCCCTCTTATTGTTATTGATTTCGAAACTTACTTCCACCAAAGCACCAAATGACCCTTTAGATTGGTTTATTCCACCTTCATACATTGTAGATCATTTATATCATCAAACTTAAAATACTCTTCAATGTTAGTGAGTCAATCAATGAGATATTCAAGATTTAACATTCCTAAAAAACATGACATGTCCACTTTTGTGCCTTATCCAATCTATAATATAACTCTCAAGAATATACTTCTCCTTCATATTCTACATGTTTCTAATCGTATTTAATATCTTTCTAATCTTATCTTAGTGTGAAACCTTGCCTTTTGTCTTCCTAAAAAGCATTTAATCATGTTTTTATGACGTGCAAGATGTCTAATAAATTTTGAGTTTCCTATCCATGTTGTCTTCTACCATGCCTCCTTTATTAGAAAATATTGTAGGTCGAATATCTATTCTTTGGACATAAATCCTACTATTATAATATTTTAACTCACAATTCTACATATGCAGTCTCACTCTCCACACTTCACAAGGTTTAAAACATTATTATAATACCATAAATGGTACAATCATAGGTTGGGGTTTTCAATGAAGGAAATTCATAACCCAATAACTAGATAGACACACAAACACACATTCAGATTGGAAAACATAAGGTTTTATTCTTATATTAATTTAAAACAAAGGATGTATAAAATTATTCCAATATATTAGTTACAAGATATGATTGTATCTTAAGCTAAAAATGTAAACTTCTCTCTCTCTTCCTATAATAATGGATTCTCTTATATTTTCACTCACAACTTAGGCCATAATAATTGATTTCTCTATGGATTAAAATCAATACATGGAAAAGTCTATAAATTATTTCCTAACATGCATTTATATAAGTTCCTCCAAGTGCTACATGTCAAGAGATATTCATGAAATCTCTCAAAATCTATCATGTTCCCCCAAGGATTGCTTTCCTCTCACACAAATATGGATGGTCAACATGTGTCTTTACAATCCATCTCTAAGAATATTAGAGTCAAATATACATTCTAATAAAATAGGAGTAAACCTTATTTGAGATATGCATATTACTTCTCCATCAACCAAGTTTCCTGGATGCAATTATTTCCTATTTCTTCCTTGGCAATACAATGCCTATTGACATAATTATTTTATCCTCTACCTAACTTTAAACATATTTATTGTATTTAAATGTGCCTTTCACTTAATTTCTCATTACTACACTTGTTCCAAGTGTGCCTTTCCATTCATTTTATTCCATATTACCTTGTGCTTGAAAACTTTGTGTGCCTATGAACCAAGTGTTTTTTCACATGAATTGAACCAACTATATGCTTCATGAAATGGAGAAAAATTAAAATTCACCCAAAAACCTATTGTAAAAAAAAACTCTATATAAATTATTCATGATTATTATTTGACCCTATTTGTGTGAGTAATCACACACCCCACTAATGATAAAAAATTACATGCATGTGTACCATAAACCCAAGTTGTAACTTTATTCCCAAAACTACACTTAGTTTTTTTTTTGGGTGATGCAAGATTTCTCTTTGATGTTACTACATTAATAGTACATTGCATAGGCAATTTACTCAAACAAAATAAAATAATCACATAGAGAATATGCAATCATCTAAAAATATTTAGTACTTATAAAAAATCAAGATATAACACAATGACTAGAGGATTATCTATGGAAATCAATAAGAGATCAACATACAATACATATAATAATAATAAAAAGACAAGCAGACACATGTGGGCAATTGAATATTTATATACATGCATTAAAACACATAATTTATCCATGTAACACAAATAATTTAGGTGAGAGAAATATATATAGCCAATCTAAGTAGCTCTATGTCATAAATTTAAAATAGGAAGGATATCACCTGAGACTCACTATAAGAGATTTGATTAGCATGAGGCATAACAAAAGTGTAAGAATTTCCCTAGGCATGGGTGTAATTGTAGCTTCATAGTGACTATAAGTCCATGATAATATATAACGTGTATATCATACATATTACCCACTCAAATAATACCATGGAAATAAAGTTTGTAACATGTATATGTGAAGCTATAACATATGTAGATAATCATGAAATATTTATCCATCAATAAATATAAAGGCAAAGAAATTTATTTTTTAATATTTACTAATGTTTCAACATATCATGATTTTTATAAGGAGATCATACGTGGAGGAATCCAATGGGCACCATCTAAAAGAAGTAAGGTTGGGGTCAATCAAGTGATAAAAGATGCAATTAGGTGAAATTAAGAAGAAAAGGAGGCAAACAAGTAATCCAAGGGGTGGAAATCCTTAAGAAAATGAAGAGGAGGATTCCAAACAACCTACAACTTCCCTTAGAAATCAATGCATGCTAGGAGGTAAGGTATTAATATATACATTATCATCATTGGGACAATGTACACAGGTGATTGGAATGAGAATAAAAATCAATGAGAAAGGACCAATGCAACATAACAACCAAAATAAACCATTGGGATGTAATAATGTCAATTCAAATCAAGGAAAAAAACATAAATATCAATTATAGAAAAAAGAGGCAAGATTAAAAATTAAGGAAGGAAGGCACATGAAAAACATGACATATAGAAGAAGGATGCCAAAATAAGCCATGATACAATTATATATATCAATGAGGTGTAAATGATAGACTAGCATGGATAACTGATGATCCCATATAATGTATGAGGTCATATATCTTTGGGGTTTGATGCATCATTATAAGTATCCATAAAATTATGCTAGGAAATCAATACATGCTAGGACATAAAGTCTTGTTTTATGTGTTGTCATCATTGGGAAAATGTACAAAAGTTCTGGGAATTGGAAGACAAATTAATGGAAAAGGGTGAGTGTAATATATCAAACAACATAAACCCATGGGATAGAATAATATGTGTTGGTTGAATATTTTGTCGATCAATGTACTGATAAACAAAATAGGTCTGATCAGCCAAAGTAGGAAGACTAGTCATCCAAATGTGTAGGTTTACCACATCAGAAGGGGACTGATCTCTCCTCTCATCAAGGGGAGGTTCCCTATAGGTATGCTATATATATATATATATATATATATATATAAACAAAAAATAATACTCAAGGGTAGGACAAACCATCCATCTCTCTTTCTTCAAAGATGATGTGTGTAGATCAAAGGAGAAACTCAAGGAAAATGACAGAAAGCACTCTTCTTTCAGAAGTACTATTCAGCAAGCCACAAGAATAATCCAAGTAGTAACAGCAAAATGTAGCAAAAGATGTAATAACCAAAAAATCAAGATGCAACACAAAGTCTCCACCTAGATTGCTCAAGAATAAGATATGAAGGAAAATGAGGGCACAAAGTCGTCCCAAGGTCCTTTACACAAAAATAAAAAGAAAACACACTAAAGGCAATTATGGGGGCACAAAGTCTCTCCACACTTGACTCTTTAGGACACCTTCTTGACTATTGTCACTAATTCTACTTGTTGAATTAAAAGAACAGAAGATATATTAAGGAAAAAGACATAAGAACAGTTTCCTCAACAACAAAGATATTACAGCACAAAGTCTGGAAAACCATTTGCTTTCTTATTCCAATAAAAAAATATGACAAACAAATTGAGCTCAAAGTCTTAGAAGTGCCTTTCAATTTGGGCAGAGTTTCGTTCTAATTGTCAAAAAGAGATCTCTTTACAATAGAAGAGAGTCCCTTATATAACCTCTTCAAGAAGGACTCAGGAATAGTAATACATCATGTTGCATTGAAATTTGTTAAGAAGGCAAGATGGAACTTAGGGGCATCTACCCATTTACTTTTCTCAATATATAAAAATAAGTCACGCTATTGAAATTTTACATCTTTCAATGTCCACCTAGCATTCTGATCCTTCTTCATCATTCCTCGTTTTTTGGTTATTTGAATCGGGTCCTAGATTCAATTCGATGCTCTGTTCCTTAGTCACTTTTTGCTGGTGTTTAGCAATTGACGCATGGCACATTCCACTACTAAATAGGTGAAGACATGTGGAAAATTCCATGGGACTTCGAGAAATGTTTATTGATAGAAGCTTTGAAACCTATTAGAAATTTAGAATCACGGATGCAAACACATGTCATTCTCCACAGAGTTATAATGGAAAAGGTGGTAGTTTCTACTTGTCTTTGGAGAGTCAAGCAGATGATGACACATGGCACATTTCACTTTCTTCAATAGCTCATTGGGGGTCCACCACAGTCTTTATGAAAACAAGAAGTAGGAGGGAGAAATTGTGGAGATTGACACTTGTCAGCTTCCACTAAATTTTACAAGGGGCATGTGGTGCGGTCTAAATACATTTGTTAGTCACATAAATGCAAACACTTGGCACATTCCACTTCATTTAGTCACTCATCCCTAGGTCTACCATGGTCTTTGCCTGAAATAGTGAAGCTAAGGGAAGATACTATGGATATTAACACTTGGAGGCTTTCGACAAGGTTCAAGAGGGACACATGGCAATATCTACCAATTCATAGAAATAAAGTTTAGTGAGGCTCAGCCGTCGACACTTGGTAGCATCCACAAGATTCTATTGGGCTTTTATCTCGATCCGTTTGTTTGCCTTGGTCACTTTTTGCCATGGGAAATCCCTTCACAAGGGCACTTGTGTCTTTGACTCTTGGGGCACGGCTTTTAACTGTCGCTTGAACCAACTGTTGAACCAAGTTTTGGTTCAACAGTTCAAACAAAGCCTTGAACTGATTGACGAACCATTTGATTGAACCAAAGGATGAATCAAAGTGTTGACCCTGCTACTTGAACCCACCTTTGAACATTTTTCTTTGAACCAAGGCACTGAACCAATCCAGAAAATGTCCAAGTGTTAGAAATGGATTCTTTTGATTGAACCCACCTACAGAGTCTGTATATTTAAGCCTAAAAAATGAGGAATTTGAATGCCCAAGACAAATTTTAAAAAGGGAAGAGACAATTTTGGTCTATAAGACCAAAATAGTTCAAATGTTGTTTGAAAATGAGTGATATTTTTGGGGGACAACAGCTGACTCCAGTTGGGGAACTTCTGTCAATTGCAAAAAGAATTGAAAGGAGTAGAATCCATAATCTCCAATGTCTTCAAGTATGCCATTAGGTTATGGAGTCATGCTATCAAGAAATGAAAGGCATCAAAAATGGAAACAAACAAAACAAAATAGAATTAAAAATTATATAAATATACATATATACATATGCAATGATCTAATACTTCAAGAATTTAAGTTTTTTAGATGCTGCTTCTTGATAGACAGTGAAAATAGTGTGCCATCTTGGTAAACTAGTAAGAAGACATTCTGTCCCAAAAAATGGTGACGACTGAATGAAGCTCTCAACCAGGAAACCAATTTTTTGCATCTTCCTCTTGGTCTTTCGTTCTTTTTGCTCTGTGGCAGGACGTGGTCTTCAAACTAAAAACCATAACTCCTTGCTCTCCCTGCGAAGGGTTCCTTTGCCTAATTTTGATTTGCAATAGCATGGTCCACCATCATAACTTGTTGTTCTACTAGTCTAGTCCAACACATGCTTTGATTGTCAGCATCAGACCCCTAACAAACCATCATTTCAACATCTCCTTTGATGTGAAGGAGTTTGACCTCTTCACCCTGAGCAACATTCAATCTAAGCAATAAAGATCTATATCTAGCTATGGAATAAATGCTACCATCAGATTCCAAGATCCAAGCATCATCAAAATCTGATCTTCTATCAGATTTCTCTTCATTAGAGATGGAAGATCTTTTTTGATTTGTACTGCACCCTACTAATTCTTCTGATGCCTTGTTTGAATTGAATCCTAGATTGCTAGCTACAGGACTTTCATCATCTGAGATAGGAGCATCATCTATGGTCAAGAAGTAATTAACCCTACCTGAAGGCTCAATTAGAATTTGAGCTATAGGAGCTGATGTTTGGGTGACCATAATCTTTGCTTCAGATAGGTCCACACTTGGTTCTCCATCAATGTCTAATTGCTCAGGATTGACTTGAAAGGATTCAAACTTAGTCATTTGAATTTTTGATTCCTCAACATGATTAATCATGGAAAATGACTGAGATGAATTTGGAAGAGAGGATGGGAGTTCATCCTTTTGATTTTTGGGAGGGGGAGGACTAATTTTTGAAGTTGAAGTAGACGATGCAGAGATGTTTGATGTACTTACTTCTTTGGTAATCACCAAGTCCTTTGACTGAAAAGGAAGATGGGTTCTTTGTTCAGCAATTGAAATTACTGGTTGCAGTCACTCATCTGTCTTCTCTTTGTCAACATGTTGTATTGACTAATTCTCAGACTTGGTGAATACAGTGTATGATCCTTTGACTACTTCACCTTCACTTTTGGGTTCATCCTGGAAATTTAGGAAACCAATGTGAGAGTCACCAGCTGATTCTTCTAGATCCTCCTTGAAGAGATCAGTGCCATTTTCTTACTCTAATTTAGGTTGGAAATAGGAAACATGCTCTATTTCCAGATATCCAACTATCAAGTTTGTTGGAGGTGCTTCAAGGGCAGATTCCTCTATGGGGAAGGAAGAAAATTTTGTTGCCCTTGACTTCTAGTGGTATTGCCTTGATATGGCTAATTAGTGAATGTCCTCCTTCGCATATATTTATATATAGGAGTAGAAGACATACTTTGTGCCATTTACCTTTTCAAGGCTAGCAATTCATTTGCTAGCTTTTGTACCATTGGGTCAGTGGTGACTGTGGGTGAATATTCAAAAGATGAAGAGGATCTATTTCTATTTGAATCTCTTCTTATCTTCCCTGCTAAGATGAGATCATCTTCTACCTCAATGGCCAAAATTTGAGCTGCAGTAAGATCTATTTGACTAGCACATCTCAAGAGAAAACTTACTTTAGGTAGCTGAGAATTAATTAAAAAGCATTTGAGATTCTCAGCTGTAGGTTGAGTAATTATAGGAATTCTATTCCTAAGTTTGTCAAATTTGGATATGAAATCCCTCATAGGCTCATGAGGCTCTTTTTTCATCTGAGTGAGTTGGGCTAACAAGGCATGTGCATCTTTTATGGGCTTGAATCTTGCTTCAAACTTGGCTTTAAGTGTATCCTAGTTAGTCACTAATCTAGCTTGCAGATGGTAGAACCAGTCTGCAGTAACACCTTGTAGTGTTTCCAAAAAAAGCTTGACTACCACATCTTCAAATTCTAATCCAATAACACCATAGGCTATGCTAAAGGCTGCAATGTGTTCAACAGGGTGAACTATCCCATCACCAAAGAATTTGGGAAAATTCTTTCTTGAACTACGTGGGAGTTCATGTAGAGGTGGAGTCAAGTTGAGTGGGCCAAAAGAGTTACCCCAAGGGCCTAAAACTACCATGATTTAATTAAGAAAAATAGATATAAAAAATCTAGATGGAGTGGCTAGATTAAAAAAAATGGAAAAGGACTAGCTCAACTTCAGCTTGAGGCTTCAAACTGCGCACTCTTTCCCAGCAACTCTGGTTTTGTAGACTAGATAAAATAATGGAGGTGGAGGAAGATGGTAAGGCTATAATGAATAATGGGTAAGACATGAAATGGAGTCACCAAAGTCTATAATGGATAAGGGTTATAAAGATAATGGGTTATGATCCCCAGTGGAGTTGCCAAAAAATTGTTGGTTGAATATTTTATCGATCAGTGTACTGATAAACAAAATAGGTCTAATCAGCCAACGTAGGAAGATTAGTTATCCAAATGTGTAGGTTTACCACATCAGAGGATTGATCTCTCCTCTCACCAAGGGGAGGTTCCCTATAGGTATGCTACATATATATATATATATAGAAAATAATACTCAAGGGTAGGATAAACCATCCATCTCTCTTTCTTCAGAGATGATGTGTGTGGATCAAAGGAGAAACACAAGGAAAATGACAGAAAGCACTCCTCTTCTTTTATAAGTACTATTCAACAAGCCACAAGAATACTCCAGGTAGTAACAGCAAAATGTAGCAAAAGATGTAATAACCAGCAAATCAAGATGCAGCACAAAGTCTCCACCTGGATTGCTCAAGAATAAGATACAAAGGACAATGAGGTCACAAAGTCATCCCAAGGTCCTTTACATAGAAATGAAAAGAAAACACACTAAAGGCAATTATGGGGACACAAAGTCTCTCCACACTTGACTATTTAGGACACCTTCCTGACTGTTGTCACTAATTTTGCTTGTTGAATTAAAAGAACAAAAGATATATTAAGGAAAAAGACAAGAACAGTTTCCTCAACAACAAAGATATTATATCACAAAGTCTGAAAAACCATTTGCTTTCTTATTCCAATAACAAAATATGATAAACAAACTAAGCTCAAAGTCTTAGAAGTGCCTTTCAATTTGGGTAGAGTTTCATTCTGATTGTCAAAAAGAGATCTCTTTACAATAGAAGAGAGTCCCTTATATAGCCTCTTCAAGATGGAATTGGGAATGATAATACATCATGTTGCATTGAAATCTATTAAGAAGGCAAGCTAGAACTTAGGGGCATCTACCCATTTGCTTTTCTCAATGCAGAGAAATAAGTCACGCTATTAAAAGTTTACATCTTTCAATGTCCGCCTGGCAGTCTGATCCTTCTTCATTGTTCCTCCTTTTTTGGTTATTTTAATTGAGTCCTAGATTCAATTTGATGCTTTGTTCCTTAGTCACTTTCTACTGGTCTTTAGCAATTGACGCGTGGCACATTCCACTGCTAAATAGGTGAAGACACATGGAAACTTCCATGGGACTCTGAGAAATGTTTATTGATAGAGGCTTTGAAACCTATTAGAAATTTAGAATTGTGGATGCAGACACGTGTCGCTCTCTATGGAGTTACAATGGAAAAGGTGGTAGCTTCCACTTGTCTTTAGAGAGTCAGGTAGATGGTGACACATGGCACGTTCTACTTTCTTCAATAGCTCACTGGGGGTCCACCACAGTATTTATGAAAACAAGAAGCAAGAGGGAGAAATTGTAGAGATTGACACTTATCGGCTTCTGCCAAATTTTGCAAGGGGCACATGGCGCGGTCCAAATACATTTTTTAGTCACATAGATGTAGACACTTGGAGCATTTCTCTTCATTTAGTCACTCATCCCTAGTTCCACCATGGTCTTTGCTCGAAACAATGAAGCTAAGGGAAGATACTGTGGATATTGACACTTGGAGGCTTTCGACAAGCTTTAAGAGGGACACATGGCAATATCTGTCAATTCATAGAAACAAAGTTTAGTGAGGCTCAGCTATCGATAATTGGCAGCATCCGTGGGATTCTATTGGGCTTTTGTCTCTATCTGTTTGTTTCCCTTGGTCACTTTTTGCCATGGGAAATCCCTTCGCAAGGGCACTTGTGTCTTTGACTCTTGGGGCACTCCTTTGAACTTTGTCGCTTGAACCAATCGTTGAACCAAGTTTTGGTTCAATGGTTGAAATAAAGCATTGAACTGATTGACGAACCATTTGATTGAACTAAAGGATGAATCAAAGCATTGAACTTGCTACTTGAACCTGCCTTTGAACATTTTTGTTTGAACCAAGGCACTAAACCAATCCAAAAAATGACCAAGTGTTAGAAACTGATTCTTTTGATTGAACCCACCTGTAGAGTCTATAGATTTAAGCTTGAAAAATGAGGAATTTGAATGCCCAAGACAAATTTTTAAAAGGGAAGAGACAATTTTGGTCTGTAAGACCAAAATAGTTCAAATGTTGTCCCAAAAATGAGTGATATTTTTGGGGGACAACAATATGAATGCAAAATAAGGAAAAAAACAAAAATTCCATTTAAAAAAATGAGGTAAGATAAAAATTTAAGGGAGGAAGGCACATGAAAAGCATGACATATAGAATAAGGATGAAAAAATAAGTTATTGTACAATAAGATGTATCAATGAGGTGTAAATGATAGGAAAACATGGATAATTAAAGATCCAATCTAAAGTATGATTAGATATTGTATGTCAAAATTTTCATACATCATTGTAAGTATCTATAAAATCATGATAATAAATCAATGCATGACAGGATGTAAGGACTTGATATATATGTTATCATGATTTATATAGTGTACACATGTGCTTAAATGGGAACAAAAATCAAGGGAAAGAGCTAGTGAAACATAAACCAATGAGGTAGAATAATGTCAATGCAAATCAAGGAAAAAAATATAAAGGTTAATTTTATAAAAAAATGAGGTAAGATAAAAAATTAAGGGAGGAAGGCACATGAAAATCATGATATATAAAAGAAGGATGCAAAAAATCTATGGTACAATAAGATGTATCAATGAGGTGTAAATGATAGGTTAGCATGAATATTTAATAATCCCATCCAAATTATGGGCTCTTGTATCTTTGAAGTTTGATACATTATTATAAGTATCCATAAAAGTATCATATGATGTAGGATCAATCATGCAATCATGGGTTTTATGATAACCTAAATAATAATCACTAAGATAATAATAATGATAATGGGTAATAGAAGCCACTTTAGCATTTTGTAAAAAAACCAATTGTATTAGTTCATATATTTATCTATATTGTTGAACTCTTTTATGTTGTTTGGGTAGGAATATGCATAAAAGGCTATGACATGAATATCTTAGGATGTCGATGAATAGACATTGTATCTTTCAATGGTGAAACATATGAGTTTTAATTATAAGATATGTAACTCAAGGAATCTAAACTATATATTAATAATTATAGGAACCATAACTTTAGGTTGTGAAACTATACAAGACACCTTATGAGTTTGAACGATTTTATTTGTAAGAAACACTTTAGGTAATGTTTATCAAATTTACCACCATTGGTCAATGGTATGTAAAAAAACAATTTGATTTCATTTAGTTTTGGTTATTGGTTTATATCTTTTTTTTGAGAAATTAATATAACTTTTCAAAATTTAAATTAAAGTGAGTTTAACTTGCTTCTTGCAAAGTCTATCAAAACATTTGGAAATGTCTTGTCAAGAAAGTCAAGTTCATTGTCTTAAAGGTTATTTTAAGTCAATTAACATGATACAGGACAAATTAAAGGTTTTAATAAGTATATTAAACTAAATTTTAATATTCCCACATTGTTTTGTGATTTATCTCAAACATCTTCAAAGAAGGAACAAGTTCAAAGCATGGAAAAAGTGCAAAAAGGCATCTTGGCATGTCCAGTTGCTTATGTGTAGGTATTTTGGAAGACTCCATTCATGGATTTAATATTATATAATATCTAAAAAACATAATAAATAATTAATAAATAAAAAACCATGCTCATGAACAGCTTATAGGTCCAAAAATGGCAGAAGTTTCCTCCATTTCTCCATCAAGCTAGTTACAAACTAGTAAGGGTTATTTTCAAATGTTTAGTTTATGAAGGAGAAAAATATTTGGATAAAATTAAATTAGGATAATATATGGGAAAACATTTCATTCATTATATTTAATTTATAGGGTCTTAAGTTTATGAACCATAGTTAAGAAGGAAATGTGCTCTAACACCCTTCTAAAACCCCAATAGCTTTGTTTCAGGTAATATGATTGCATTTTTAAGTTATTTTTTGAAACAAATTTGAGTGAGATAATATGTGGAATAAATAAACATAATAAAACTTAATAAATAAAATTTTCAATGCAAATAATGGTGAAATATGCAGGTACAGGTTGTAGGGTTTAAAGAATGCAAAGGAGATAGTCAAAAAAATGGGTTTCTAAGAGATTTAAGTGATTAATTGAGTGTATAAAATGGTTTTAATGACTATAAAGTATATAAAAATTTATAATTAAAAAAAAATTAGGTATTTAGGCCTAATAAAACTCAATAAAATGCCAAAATGCAGACCTACAGTCATGTAGAAATGAGAAAATGCAAGCTAGAAAACACTAAAAAGTGCATAGTTTGAGTTTTAATGAATGAAATCAGATGAAATTTTAAATTGAGGTATTTTATCATGAAATTAAATTTTTAAAAGTTTTTTAAGGTATTTAATATACCTTATGAGAGAGAAAATTATAAAACATAGGTCTACACCATGAATGAAATCAAGGTTCTTGAATAGTTTGCTCATGGATGGAGTGTGAAATGAGTGTTTCAGACATTTTTAATAGAATAAAATGATATTATAGGGTGTATAATTATTTTATAGGTATTATAATTTTTTTATACAATGAAAAATAATACAAAATAGGCTTAGATCATTGAAATACATCTACAGGTAACCCTATGGGCAACAAACAGACACTTTTTGGTGAATTTTTGTTTGAGAGCTTGGTGAACAATTTTTAATATTTTAAAAATTATAAAAGTATTAAAAATTTATACCTATAAAATTATAATATTTGGAGTGTATAGATAGGCCTATAAATCCTTTTAAACCCCCAAATCCAAATTAGGGTTTTTTGAGGTCTAGAAAGCACAAAATAACAACTTTAGAAGTTGTATGTGGAGTTTGGAGATGAAAATTTGTTTGAAGGTATATGATACCATGGTGATGAGATTAAAATAATCCTTATACTAATATTATTATAAAATAATTAAATTTAATCAGGTTTCAAGTTCTCATTATGCTTTTGACAAGTTGTCAAAATGAAAAAGATGAACATATTCAAGAAAGATCAGTATAGAGAGTTGTGATTGTTCATCATCAAATGAACTCTCATTAAGGATATTTCAGAATACCTAAATAAAAAATAAATTAAACCTCTCTCTTCTACAAGAAGTTGAAGGAAGTAGATTCCCACTATCTAATACCAAGTTCCATTAATGCATGGAAATCTTCAACAGACCTTGACAAATCAAATCACATGTGTTCTTTGACATTTAGAGAACAATAAGTAAATATTTTGTGTTTAAAAAGGATTAAAGGGTGGAATTAGTCTTTAAAAATTCAATAAGACGTTTTATTTCTCTTATACACACCTTAGAGCTATTTGAGCAAAAAGTCAAGTCGACATAGAGAAGCCTTCAAAGAACCCTATTTTTTAGAAGCACAATCACCAGAAGGGGGGGTGGTGAATAAGTTTCTTAAAAATTTATTTAAATTAATCCTTATCATTAATGAAGCATAAAAACAACATATAAATCAAGCAATTCATAAGTAATCACCCATACAAACATGAAACAATATTACATAAGACAAAACATCATTTATATGGGAAACCCTCAAGGGGAAGAAAATCCAATGATATATATATATGGAATAAAATCATATAATTTAAAATATCAAAATTTATTGAAGCACCAACTCCACATGGAGCACCAACCCCAACTAGCTAATCACCAACTCAACTAAGCTTTAGAAAGCACCAACCTACAAAGAGGAACCAACCCCTAGATAAATCAATACCAACTCAACCACCTAATAATTTTGATCACCTTAAAACAACATTTTTTCTCACACAACAGATGATGATCATATTATTTATCTATTTTCACTCTTCTATCCCTCTCAAACTTCCTTTTAGGCTTTTTGCTCAACTAGGTCTCTTCAAGATAGATTAGATCATATGACCTTGATATTCATATGTAGACACATTATCAGATCTTCATGAATAATCCTATACAATCATATGATGATCTAAAATACCTTCCTATACTTAATAATTTACTATTTAGACTTCACAACTTATGGCAAAAGGACTCAAACTCTTCTTTGCAAATAGCCCACTCAGAACTGCTAGAACACTCCAAAACCCAGTCATGAACAAATTGATATTTAACACATGAAAGAACACTTACCATGAATAATTATACTTTAAAAATATATATTTAAAAATATATACAATTATAAAATATAAAAACCATAATGTCTAATGTCAAATATTGGTCTTGCAAACCAATCTTTTGATCTTACTACACACAGACAATCCAAAACCAGATAAGCCAATTTGGCTTCAACATTTCAATCACTATCATTGATGATCAAACATTACAAAAATTATGGATAGGAAAGACAATTTTTTAAAAAAAAACATGAGAATTATATATTTCAACTCAGTGCTAGAGCCTCAAACTTATTACTTTAACTTACTTACCCATAACTGCCAGTTTACCTTAAAGCATAGTCATGGTGACATTGACCTTCAACACCTGTATGACCATTTAAAAATAATTAAAATATATTAATATGATAATTTAATATAATTATACCATTATAATATATAAATATAATATACTTAAAAAATATATATTGGTCTTGTAGACCAATCTCATGACCTTATATCTCATTATCTCATCTGAACTTGACATGTCAACTTGCGTGAAACTTTTTCACTATAACCACTAATCTAAAAAACTTATAAAAAAAATTATAATGTATTAAAATAAATTAAAAAAATCCTTGTATACTTTTTTTTATCACTATTTCATGATAACACATTATTAATCTTCTCACTATTGCCTAGGTTTCTCACTATTTCCAACATTAGGCCTATTAATGACTAGCTAACTTGGATGAATAGTTTAGCACACTTTAGGGATAGATTATATCTATAAAAATTCATGGACATGAAAAATTAGTCTCAATATTCATCCCCCATTCATTTTCATACTTTGACTAGGTTAAATATGACTGCTATAGCAATTTTTTGAGAAACTAGCACTTTCTTATAGGGTCTACTCACACACCTAACAACTCAATCATACTTAGAGGTGCCTAGGTGAGTCGAATACATGATCCAATAGTTTTTATAGTAAATTTATACCATTATAGTCTATTTTGAACAATATATTTCACATTAGGTCCTTATTAGGGTTTTGGAAAGGTTTAAGATAGGTTTTGGTGTCAACAATTATTCATAAAAGATTGCTCCTTAAATCCAAAAAAAATCTTATATATATTAACTAGGAACCTTAAAAATATCTCCTTATTATCTCAGTTTCACATTTATAGGTTACTTATGCTAATTAACACCTAAAATTCCTTTTCAAGTTTGCATGCCTTCATTCTGTGTACTCGAGAGACCTTAAAACCATTTTTCATGCCTTTTCTAGTAAACCATGACCTCAAACTTTGTGAACATACTTGAAACATAATATAATATATATTTCCATGCTCACATATGAAAAATTATCTTAAAATTTGATTATGACCCCTCATTAGGCCACACACTCTCTCTCTCTCTTTGCTCAATGGACCTTGACCTGCAAATCACATTAGATCTTGAACTAAACTTCATGTTTATTTATATGTGCTCTCCACCTCATTCACATACTAAAAAAATATATCTCATTCTTAAAAAATGTAATACATCCTTCATATGACTTGAATATGGATCATGATGCCTCATTAGGCCAAGTAGGGTCTAGAAGTAGTTTAGTTTCATACTTGATCTATAGATATTACCTTGATAGGCTCACCCTAAGACTCTCATAAGTGATATAATGCCTAAAATTCATTATCAATAAACCTTATACATCCATTAATTCCTTTTTTCACTCATCTCACCAACCATCATACTCATACCTTCTCATAAGGTCTCTTCATGCTATGACTAGTGCCATAACTAAGCTTTTTAATTATTACTTGAAACTTGACAAATGACCTTGAAATAATTATAAAAGTATATAAACTTCTCTTTCATGATCACATAATTCCAAACAACCTCTCACAATATTTTTCTTATTTACTTCACCAAACTTCACTATGAAGACCTTCTCACTGGATCTATACTAGGCTTCTCAGGACACCTTGTACTCAAGAACTAGTACTCAAACATGATTTAATGATCACTTGACCTAAAACTTGACATCAACCTTGATATAAAATAATAGAATAATCATTAGTTTTCATTCAAAGTCTCTCTCTCTCTCTCTCAATAGAGAGACATTAGGTTTTCTTAAAATTCTCTCTTGTCAGATTGCTTCCTTGTCACATCAAGAAAATGAGCTCATGCCTCAAAGACCACTCACCATGCATCTTCACCAGATTCACCTTGAAATCAATTAATTTAACCTTGACATAAATTATAACACTTCTTAACACTATTAAGGTGGAGAAACATCATGCAAGAATGGAGGGGTTAGTTGAAGAATTGATCAAGCCTTAAAGGCCTATTTTCATGGAGGAAACTTATTCATCAAGTAAAACATGCAAACCTCTCCCTTTTATTCCACCTTGGAGATATTTGAGGAAGTCAAGAGAGATAAACATGCAAGTAATAATATATATTCATAAGTAGTGGGTCAAACTCTAATAAACAAGGAGGATGGTTAAAACCACTCACTAAAAATATGGAGAGTCTCAAGGAATTTTAATGAGTTATTCAAAAGGATTAAATGAAGATGATTAAGACCTATTCAAGAATTGAAAGCCATAAAATCATGCAAAGATACCAATTCCCTTAAAAATAGGTAATGAATGAGGATCTATTATTTCTTAAATTTATTCAAACAAGTCTACCTCTCCCTCCTACACCATTTTATAAGAAAATAAGTTTGAAATCTAACATGTACTATATAGGACTTTGGTGGTTGAGAAAGGGAAAGAGAAAGACAACTAGACAATATGACTCATCCCTAGTTTGGGGCTACTTTGTATCCTCTTTGCTAACTTTCTTTTCTATTTGTATGTTCATTTTTTGAAATAAAAGGTGGATTATGATTTTGGCTAGTGCTGAAAATCTACTAGAATTTTGTACTAGATCACCTTTGAAGTAATAAGAAACTAATTTTTCATTCATTTTTAGGATATTAATGAAGTGTGTCCTCATTTTCATTGATGTAATTTAGTGAACGATTGATTTTCCTATGTTTATACCTAAATTTTTCACCTTTATGCATTATATAAGAATTTTTGTAGGTCATATCATGTGTATAAGTCTAATTTCTACCTAATTTGGAAATAAAATCAAACAATGTTCATTTCTTCCATGTTAGTGTGAATGTTTACCAATACCTTTATATCAAATAATGATGTAAGAGCCATTGTATGAAGATTAAGTTAATGTGTGTAAGTTATTAGTATTCCAAAGTGTGTTAAGTATAGGTATAATACATTGGTGCATCACCACAAATTTTCAATTTTCATGTTCAATTTTATTTTGAGTATTGCTCTTTTTACCCTTTTCGTAGTCAATAAATCACTAAATTAGAGAGTTTATAGTGAATTACGTGAGTATACCAAAGGGAACCAAACCTTCATATATATATTTTCTCCAATATAAGGCCACCCATACCTTGGAGAGTTTCTATTGCGTCAATAGAATTGAGAACAAACACACATTCTTACAAGGGTGCACTCTTGAGTGATAATAGTTTTTGGCATGCCTAATGAGACCAAATATTGGAACTAGAAAAAGACATTTTTAGTAGTAGATAAAATTTATAATTCTTATACCAAGTGATTATTTGATTTTTATAGTTCTTGGAAATAAATAAGTACTAGTTTCATGCCAAATATCACTACAACGTATTCAAGTAGAGGTATACATTTTGAGTATGTTGAATTACCTTTACATTTTAAAAAATCAAGAAGGTTTTTAAGAGGAATTACATATCTTAAGAGGTTATTTTAGTCACTAAATCAACCTATTGTGCAAACCACTACAAATTCAAATGCCACTATCAATATGGCTATCCCTAGGAACCAAATATTTGTCCCTTTCAATGATAAAAGCCCTCTCAATTTGGCCCAACATAATCAAATCCTAGCCTCAACTCTTAAAATAATACCATATTTCATAGGTGTGGATCAAATTACACCCATATAACATATCAAAGATGTGTCCAACTTGTGTTCATTCCACCATGTTATCGAAGATAATGTTTCTATCTATTTACTTACTACATCCTTCAAGGGAAAGACATTAAAATTGTATAGAAACCTTACTTTTAACTCCATTTACACTTGGGAATATTTAGGTGAAGTTTTTTGTAGATAATTTAAAGATAAATCAAACCATTTATCCCTTTTGTAGTATCTCACTACCATCAAGAGACCACCACATGTATTTATGACTGATCTCAACATTAGATTTTAGAAAACATAGAAAAAAATACCTCCCATGATAAGGCCATCACCTAATTATGCTTCCTTATACTTCTTGAGAGCCTTGGATTATTATATTTTAGTTATGATTTAGTCCACATGTGGTAGGACACTCTCAAATGCCTATGAGGTTGTCATTAGAGTAGAGAATAGTCTAACTCAAGTTGGTAAACTTACACCTAGGCCTCCAATGCCATTTTTTATAGAAACACAAATTATTACACCTCTTCAATATCCATTAATATCCCAAATTACATCCCCTTAAATTAAAATTAAAGCTCCTCTTGGTCAATCTAGTGAACTTAGTGAACTAAAAGGTATGTTGCAATATTTTGGTAATGAGATAGTTCATCTGAAGAGGCAACAATATCAAGCCAATAATCAATCTCAAACATACTATCATCCTACATATTATCCATATAGACATCAAATACCTCCATACCAAAGCTTTAGAGATAATAGGCCTCTATACCAAGCTCAAGGAGTCATTACATGAGCCAAACCATATGTTGGAATTGACCCCAATGTTCCTTCCACATCTAAGACCATTGTACTAGTACAAAGTAACTTGATACAAGACTCAAGTTGGTAGCCTTATAAAGCCAATGATGTGAAAAATCAAGCTTTAGTGTCACAAAATATGGTAATTAATCAAATGACACAAGAGGAAGCCTTTCTTCAGAAAGGCCAACATAATAAGGCTATGATACAAAAAGGAGAAGTGAATCATGGACAAGTACAATATGATGCAACCTTGGTGAATTGGAAAGTTAATAATCACTTCGTAGTAAATCAGATTGGTGAGCCTAAAAAATCAAACAACTTGGTTAAATCCATTACAAGATCCAAGAAAATGGATATAAATGAGGATAAATAGGTAAGTCATGATCCACATATTCCTAATATGGTTTTTAAAGGTACCAATGATCAAATTATTACCCTTTTAGCTCATAAAAATTAGAATGTGGAAGTAAGTAATGTTCACCAAATTCCTCAAGTAAAAGAATGTCCTAATGATCCAAAGGGGCAACCAAATATTGGAGGCTCTTCATTCATCATAGTAGACCATATGAAGAAAGCAAACATCAATATGACCATATGGGATTCATTGGAAATATTAGGATAAAAGGATGTCCTTATCCATGAGATTTTAGACCTTAGCTTATCTACAAAAATAGCAGAGAAGGAAAGTGTGGTTCTAAAAACTTTAGACCAGTAAGATAAGAAACAAGTAAAATAGGTATATAAATTGGTAAAGGTCACTAAATATGATGAAAAACTAAGTAACACACCTCCTTTCTATCTTTCCTTGATTGCTGACAATAAACCAATTCATAATTGCATGGTTAATAGTGGGCACGTAGCACAATGATGTCAAAAAAATTAAAGATAAGTTGGATTTGGTGTATAATCCAAACACTAAGGGTGTATTACAACTTGATTGATCAAACAGTCAGTATAATCAAGAATATGAAACTAGCACTTCATGCACGCCCAAATGTGACCATTCAACAATATATGATGGTGGTGGATCTTCTTTGATACTTTTCTATGTTATTATCACATGAATTCCCTTAAAATATAGGTGGGTATCTTTCATCTTATTGAACATACCTCATTTTTAGAAAAAGGTATAGAAGTAAAATTATAATTCATTCAAATCCTATTACTCATTTCCATCTAAAACCATACACGTCTAGTGTTGATAATCAATAAGTAAAATAGGTATATAAAGGGTTAAAGGTCACTAAATATGATGAAAAACTAAGACACCTTCCTTCAATATTTTATTGATTATTGGAAACACACTAGTTCATAATTGCATGGTTGATAGTGGGGCAAGTAGCACAATGATGCCTAAAAAATTGAAGATAAGTTGGATTTGATGTATAATCCAAACACTAAGGGTGTATTACAACTTGATGGCTCAAAAAATTAGTATAATTTAGAATAAGAAAGTATCACTTCATGCATGCCCAAATGTGACCATTCAATAATATGTGGTGGTGGTGGATCTTCCTTCATACTTTACTATATGATTATCACATGAATTCACTTCAAAGATAGGTGGTATATTTCATTTTATTGTAAATACCTCATGTTTATAAAAAGGTATATTACTAAATTTATAATTAATTAAAATCCTATTTCTCATTTCCATCTAAAACCATACATGCCTAGTGTTGTTAATGTTAATTGTGTCATCTCAGACAAAACAAAGCAATCTAGTGAGGTTGAAGAAAAATCATCTCTTGATGGAATTCCTAATTTGTTTATTTATAAATGGTATACTAATATCCATGATTATTATCCCTACAATAATATAGGAAAAATGACTTGGAGTTTATTTTTTACATGGAGATGGTGCACAAATTCCAGGTTTAGACAAAGAAGGTGAGTTAAATGATGGGCTATGGCAACACTATTTTGATGGTTGATAGAATAAACATGGTATATAAGATAGTATTATGATCATTTAAACCTAAAAACAAATGTAATATATTAATGTAAAACTTTATTTTGGATGCTCTAACAATGTAGCATAATATGAGTCCTTAGTCCATGGTTTACAATGAGCTAGAAAGATGGGAGCTAACCTCTTGAAGGAATTTGGAGATAGTGAGCTTGTGGTACATCCAATAAGAGGGATGAATGTGTGTAGAAATATATTTTTATAAATACAAACATAGGGTATGTTATCTTGTAGATTACTTTGATACATTTGACATATAAGTAGTTCATAGAGAGAGCAATAAGCATGCAGATAGGTTGGCTACAATAAGAGCCCAATTTAGCATTATATCTGATGTAATAAATGATAAAAATTAGACACGCGTCAAGATTATGTTAAGAACCTCCATTCCTAATAATAATTTGAACTGGAAATTCTTTGAGGATGATTATTAAGTTATTCATTTATTACAAGAAGAGGTTGAATTCTCTTCTATAAATAAGTCAACTTTTATAGCAGTATAGTGATCAAATAGTTCATATCAAGTATAATAAGTTAATCAAGGGTTTTGTCACACTTAGAATAGTTTTAGTAGGGATGATGAGTTAAGAAGGGATAAAGCTTCCTTGTCTACCAAATAAGAACATTAAGCAAACATTAACATAGTTAATGGGAAAGCTCTCAATCTTAGTAAAGTATGCTCTCAAGCTCAAAAAGAATTATTTGTTGATGTATATAAACACTTTGATAATGTGTTTACATGGGAGTGTAGTTAATTAAAAGTCTTTGATCATATATTGGATCAACACACCATTAAACTAGAAGTAGATACAAACAAGTGAGGCAAAGACAAAGACCAATCAACCCAAAGCTAGAACCTTTGATGAGAATAGATCTTAACAAACTAATTAAATCAACTATCATATTTTCCATCAAGCATTCAAATTGGGTTACTAACCTTGTTCCTGTGAGGAAGAAGAATGGATAAATCAGATTGTGTGTGGACTTCCATGACTTAAACAAGGCCTCACTCAAGGACCATTATCCCTTACCATCAATGGAACAAATACTACAATTAGTGGCTTGTTCAGAAAGGTTTTCATTGCTAGATGTTTATAGTGGGTATAAACAAATACTCATGAAAGAATATGATCAGTTCAAAATAGCATTCACCATCGAATGGGGCACCTTTGCATACCAAAAAATGCCATTTGGGTTGTCCAATGTAGAAGCAATATTCTATAGAGCCATGGATATGGCCTTTTAAGGTTTGATCAATAAGTTTGGTCTTGTATATTTAGATGATGTTAATTTTTTTTTAAATAAGGTAAGTGATCACATCATTCATATTAGAGAAGTATTTGAGAGATGTAGGCAATATGGGGTGTCACTTAACCCTAAAAAGTGTGTGTTTTCATTTCGTGAAGGTAAACTCCTTGGTCATGTTGTTTTTAAGTATGATTTGATTATTGATCTAGAAAGAATATATTTTATTCATGTTTTATACTTGTCTAAGCATAAGAAAACATTTTAAAGTTTCTTTGGCAAGATTAAATTATATATATATATATATATATATATATATATATATATATATATATATATACATACATATGATTTTGAAAGTTTCTCAAGGCCTCTTACAACTATGCTCAATAAAAATCATAATTTTACTTGGACCAATGAAGGCATGAAAAGTTTTGAAGAAATCAAGCAAACCATAGCTAGTGCTTTCACTCTTATCAATCATAATTTTTCAAATGATTTTGTGTTATATGCATATGCTAATGTTGATACAATTTTAGGAATATTGAAAAAATAATATTAGAAATGTTTGGAGTAACCAATAGCATTTTTTAGTCAAGGCTTCCAAGAGTATGAAACAAGGTACACATTTTTTGAGAAAAATGTGCCTTCCATAATAAAATGTCTCAAAACGTTTAGGTACCTACTATCTAACAACAAAATCCACATGATGGTTGCCCATATTAGCATCAAAGAGTTCTTGTTGAACAAAGACATATGTGAAAAGAGAGCATGGTGGATAAAAAACATCCATGGAATATGATGTGGAAATAAATGTAACCAAGATGATTAGAGGTAAAGGGTTGTGTGATAATTTAGCTCAAGACTTACAGGTAATTAAAGAGGTAGTTTAGATCTTGAATGATGAAAATATTATATCTAAGCATACACTTTTAGAAAGATGGTTTCAATATATGATAAATTAATTTAAAAGTGGTATGTATAATCTAAACTTAAGTGTTTAGAATATAGGGTATTTTAGGCTGCAATCTATTCCTTTTTTGTTGGTTGATGGTGTGTTATTCAAAAAAGATGTTAATGACATGTTGTTGAGATGCATAGAGCCAAGTCAAGTTAAAGGGTTACTTAAATAATTTCATGATGGATAAGGTGGAAAACACATTTAAACATGTAAATCATCCCTCAAAATCATGAGGGGTGAATATTATTAGACAAACATTTTCAAATGTTGTCATGCTTGGGTAAGGAAGTGCAAGACGTGTGCATTATTTGTAGGAAAAGAAACTATTGTTGACTTACCTATTCAACCTATTTTAGTATACAAATCCTTTGTATAATTGAGTTTGGACTTAATTTATCTCATAAATACAACTTCTATCTTGGGCCACAATTGGATTCTCATAGCTAAAGATTACTTTACTAGATGGACAGAAGCAATGGCTTTGAAGGAAGCAAATGAATCCAGTGTCTTGGACTTCTATGAAAGTTTGATCATAAGGTTTGGTGCTTATTCCACTATAATTTAAGATAATGATATGGAATTTTTAGGGTATAAAATTAGTCAATGGGATGTTCAAAAATGTGTGTATCTTAACACTTCTTCCAATTATTATCCACAAGGTAATGGCCTTGTTGAGTCTACTAAAAAAACTTGTTGAAGATTATTAAGAGAACCATTGAAGACATTCAAAGGACCCATAATGTGAATTTAAAGTCAAATTTGTGGGCTTATATGATGACCTCTAATATGTCCATTGATAATTAACACTACAAGATAGTGTATAGGAGAGAATATAGATTACCAATCTCACTTGAGCTCCTTGCTTTAGAGCTAATGCACTAGCTAAAATTGTTTGAGAGTGAGAATATGAAAGTGAGATATGTTGAACTTATGAAGTTAGAATAAATAAAAAATTATTCCATGTTATCTATGTGATGAATCAAGCACAAGTGAAGAAAACATTTGATAGAAGAGCATCTTCAAGGATCTTCAAGGAGGGTGACTCAATTCTCAAATGGGATGAGGATAGGGCCAAACCAAGAAGACACACAAAGTTTGATTCACTTTGGAGTGGTCTTCACATGATTTACATTTGTAAGCCTGATAATTCCTTCCAAATATACAATATATATAGTGAATATATCCCAATCCTAGTCAATGAGATTCATCTTAATCATTATTGCTGAAGATAGGTTATTCTTTGTAGATAACGGTTTTAGTTTTTGCTTTCCTCTAAGTGTTATCTTGCATATTTTCAGTTGGTATATGTATTATTTTTAAATTACCTAAGTGATTATGAATAATTTTTGTTATTTATTAATAATTAATTATTAGTTTTAGATTTGGTGATGATTTTCATGACTCCATAACCCAATGGATAAGGCTACTAGTCTTGAGTGTTTAATAGGCAAACATCCCAATAGGGTCACCAAAAATGTTGACATATTTTGCCACCATTGGTCAAGGGTATGTTAAAAAAAAAATTAAGGTAATTTAATTTTGGTTAGTGGTATATATCATGTTTTTGATAAATTAATATAACTTTTCAGAAGTTAAGGCAAAGTGACTCGAACTTGTTTCTTGCAAAGTCTATCAAAACCTTTGGAATTGTCTTGTCAAGCAAGTCAAGTTAATTATATTAAAGGTCATTTTATGTCATTTAAAATTATATGGGATAAATTATTATTATTTTTAATTATATTAATGTTAATTTTAATATTCCCATATTGTTTTTTTATTGCTCTCAAACATCTTTAAATAAGAAACAAGTTCAAAGCATGAAAAAGTGCAAAAGGGCATCTTGGCACATATAGTTACTTATGTGTAAGTATTTTGGAAGAATAAATTAATATATTTTTAATTAAATAATATATTAAAAATACATAATAAATACTTCATAAATCCAAAACCATGCTGAGGAATAGCTCACAGGTCCAAAAATGGTAGAAGTTTCCTCCATTTCTCTATCAAGCTAGTTGCAAGCTAGTAAGGGCTATTTTCAAATGTTTGGTTTATGAAGGAGAAAAATATTTGGTTAAAATGATATTATATAAATATATGGGTAAATATTCATAAATATTACATGCATTATTTTTAGGTTATAGGGACTTAATGTTTTGAACCATCATTAACAAGGAAAGGTGTTTTAAAACCCTTCTAAAACCCTAATAGCTTGATTTCAAAAAATATGATTGCATTTTTAAGTTATTTGTTTAAAATTAAAAGTTTTTTGAGATATTTTTGTAATAAATAACAATCCTAAACTTTCATAAATAAAATTTTCAATTCAAATAATGGTGAAAGGTGCAGGTATAGGTTATAGGGTTTAAGAATGCAAGGGAGACAATCAGAAAAGGGGGTTTTAAGATGTTTAAGTGATTAATTTAGAGTATCCAACGGTTTTAATTATTATATTGGATATTATCTGTTATAGTTTAAAAACAATTACACATTTAGGCATCATAAAACTTAGTAAAATTTCAAAACTTAGACTTATAGTCATACATAAATGAGAAAATACAAGCTAGAAAGCATAAAAAGTGCATATTTTGAGTTTTACAAAATGAAATCACAAGAAATTTTACAAGGATGTATTTTTTTATGTAATTTAATTTTTAAAAGTGTTTTAAATTATTTAATGTACCTTATTAGAAATAAAATGGTAGAACACAGCTCTGCACCATGAAGGAAATCAGGATCTTGACTAGTTTGCTCATGAATGGAGTGTGAAATGAGTGTTTCAGACCTTTTTAAGGGAATATAATGATATTAAATGGTGTATAATTATTTTATAGGTTTTAATCCATGTTTATATAATGAAAATTAATTAAAAATAGGCTCATATCATTGAAAAACATCTTTAGGTAACCCTATGAGTAGTAAGGAGTCACATTTTTGTGAATCATTTTTTAGAGTTTGGTGAATAAGTTTTGATATTTTAAAAATTACATAGTTATTTAAAATTTATAAATATAAAATTATAATATATTGAGTGTCTATATATACCTATAACTCATTTTAGACCCCCAAATCTAAATAAAGGTTTCTTGAGGCCTAGAAAGCACAAAATAACAAATTTAGAAGTTGTATGTGGAGTTTGGATCTAAAAATTTGTTTAAAGTTATGTGAAACCATGGTTATGATTTTAAAATCATAATTACACTCATATTATGACAAAATAATTAAATTTCATCAGTTTATAGCTTATCATTATGCATTTGACAAGCTTGTCAAAATGGAGAATATGAACATAGCCAAGAAAGTTTAGTATAGAGAGTTGTGATTATTAATAATAAAATGAAATATAATAAATTATATCTAATTAATATATTTTTAAAATAATTACATGAAATTTCTCCAATTTGGAGGAAGAAGAGTCCTACTATCTAACAACAAGCTCCCTCAGTGCATGGAAATCTTCAACAAACCTTGCCAAGTCAAATCACATGTGTTCTTTGTCATGTTGAGAACAAGAAGAAGTAAAGTTTTTATGTTAAAAAATGATTCAAGATTGTAATTAGTATTTAAAATCTTAATACATTTTCTCTCTCTTCTATGCTACCTTAGATCTATTTGAGGAAAAAGTCAAGTCAACATAAAGAAGCCTTCAAATAGCCCTATTAAGGTGGAGAAGCATCATGAAAGAATGGAGGGGTTAGTTGAAGACTTGATCAATAATTTAAGGCCCATTTTCATGAATGAGAATTTTTCATAAATTAAAAAATGTAAACGTCTTCCTTCTATGCCACCTTGGAGCTATTTGAGAAAGTTAAGGGAGAGAAACATGTAAGCAAGAATATTGATGCATTAGGTGGTGGGTCAAACTCCAAGAGAAAAGGAAGATGGTTAAAGCCAATAAATAAAAATATGGAGAGTCTCAAGGAATTTTAATGAGATGTTAATAAGGATTAAATGAAGATGATCAATACCTCTTTAAGCATTGAAGACCATCAAAGCATGTAAAGAGACCATTTCCCTTCAAAATAGGTCATGAATGAGGATCTATAACTTATTAAATGCATTCAAATAAGTATACCTATCCCTCTTACACCATTTTACAAGAGAAAGAGTTTTAAATCCATCATGTACTATGTAGGATTTTGTTGGTTGAGAAAGGGAGAGAGAAGGATGACTAGGCATGATGACTCATCCCCAGTTTGGGGCTACTTTGTCTCCTCTCTCATAACTTCCTTTTCTATATGTATATTCATTTTTTGAAATAACAAGAGGATTATGATTTTTTATATGTATAAAATCTACAAAAAAATTGTACTGCATCACCTTTGAAGCAATAAGAAGGTGATTTTTTCTTCATTTTCAGGATATTCATGAAGTGTGTGCCTCAAGCTCATTTATGTAACTTAGTGAATGATTGATTTTACTATGTTTATGTATGAATTTTTCACCTTTATTAAGCATATAATAATTATTTCAGGTCATATCAAGTTTCTAAGTGTGATTTATAGTTAATTTGGAAGTGAATTCAACCAGTATTCATTACTTCCATATTAGTGTGAATTTTTATCAAGGCCTTTGTATGAAATATTGATGTAAGAGCCATTTTATGAAGATGAAGTGAATGTATTAAACTTATTTAGCTTCCAAAGTGTGTCAAGTATAGGCATAATTGAATATAACATTGGTGTATCACACCAAATTTTTAGTTTTTATGTTCAATTTCACTTTGAGTATTACTCTTTTTACCCTTTTTATAGTGAATAAATCACTAAATTAGAGAGTTTAGAGTGAAGCAGGTGAGTGTAAATAATGGAACCAACCCTTCACCTAGATATTCTCTCTAATATGATGCCACTCACACCTTGTAGAATTTCCATTATGTCAATAGGATTGAGAACAAGCACACATTCTTACAAGGGTGCACTCCTGAGTGATAACAGATAATTGATCATGTTGTTTGTGAAATATGGGTAACTCATAATGTGTGTTATAAATAGTACACACACACACACACACGTCATCATCATCATCATCCATGAAATTGAGACATAAATTTAATGTGGAAGTTATTTATATAATTTGATTTAGCCATGGGCATACAGATAATGTATCATAATTCACATTATCTAATTATACATAGAACCATACTTATATACTCTTAAGACCTACAATGATTGGTAATGTGATACCACATGAGGGTGTTGTGTATGACCATCATAAATATTATGTACCAATGTTGTGCCAAGTAAGTCTTGCTAAGTGTACCCTCAAAAATTAATTAATGGCATCATAATTAAATTTTAACTTGAACCATTATCTGTTATGTTGCCATGTGTAATTGTAGATTGTGAATTGTAAAAGTCATGTATATAAATTAAAACATTATTATTATAATATTTTGGAATCTTGTGGTCATAACATATGATGTATGAAGATTTGTTTTGATAACTAGTGACCATACCTATAATACCATATAAAGGATGATCAATATAAATTGTTGGTTGATATATAGTGAGAGCTATATGAACATTTTCTTGTTTCTTATTGTCATGCTTCAAAAGTTTGTTTTTGAATATTTTAAATCATTTATTTGGTGTAGTGATAAATTAATTAAATGTTTCATTATGGCCTTCAAGTCATATGACATTTATATCAATTAGATATAGTATCTTATGTTTCAATTAATAACATTGATTGGTAGAATGTTAGAATCTCCATGATAGTCACAATATTGATTTATGTCATATACTCCAAGTAAAGGTTAAGATGTATTTAATTCATGATTTAAATTTAAATATATCATGTTTCAATCAAAAAAAATGTTAATCACTTGGTGAGGATATTAAAGTAACCTTATAAATATCCTCCACTCTCTATAAGGTTGAATAATTAGCTATTAGGAGGTTATGAAATTACATTTACATTTTTGGGCTCATTCTTACCTTGAAATGTTGGAGCATCATTAACCTTATCTTTTAATGTTGTTTCATCTTGATATTTAGAGTTATGAGTATAAGAAGGTGATTTAGACTCATATTTTAGCATGTTAACCTTTACAAGCTTAATATCAAAAATGTGAACCATGTGGCAAAGCTCATTAAAGGACCATTAAGTGTTAAATATAGATTTGTATTTTAGTGGTTGGAGAAAACTATTGTATAAAATTCTTTTTATCTCATTATCAAGTTGTTGAAGAGATATTTTTGTAAGTATAGTCTTGAGTCAAAGTACATAATCACTAACATTTCATAATTTAGGTTTTTCTTTAATTTGAGTAAGTTGTGAAAATGTGACCTTTTGGCTAATATTCATGGAAAAGTGAGATAATAATACATTATACAAATCATTAAATTGATGCATATATCATATAGGTAAGGAATATACCCAATTCAATGCATAGATCTTAATAATTTTAAGAAAGAGATTGGTCATCAATAGATCATCATGAGTAAAACCAAAACACAAAACAAAGAAAGATTGGATGTGATGTGAAATATAGACTTGTTATTTCATGATCCAAATTTAGGTACCATAAAAATGGTAGGTAAAGGGTGAGTAAGGACCACATGAGATAATGTGTTATGTAATATATCTTGAGAAGTAACCACATGTCTAGTTTTTGAGATCTTTGGTTAAGCTGTATCATTTTAGCTTGTGAAACTTGAATATATTATTGAAAGTAAGCACTATTAGATGTAGTTTTATGTGAATAAACTAATGCATGATTATCATTTATAGAAATAGAGGCTTTAGTATTTTGAATATGACCAAGACCAAAATATTAAGCATTTGGAGTGGGCCAAGATGATACATTAGCCATAAAAGGAACAAAATATTAATAGGTTTTGCAAGAATATGGATGTTAACCTAAGAAAGAGTAACACTATGTGGAAGCATAAAATGATTAGTAGAAGCACTAGGAACAATAGCCTTAACACTAGATGTATAAGTAGATCCTCCAATATGTAGATTTGGAATATGTAATGGATCATTGGTAATGTTCTTAGGTTTATATTCCTTAGCCAAATATTAATTTTGCATTTGTTTCAACTTAGTAACAAGGTTTCTAAATATCTAGGATGATTTTGAGTAAATCATATGAAATAAGTAAGTCTATGAAATAATTTTAGACCAACATTATAAAAATCATCTATATCCTCTGAAGCATTATACTCATAACTATATTTTTTGATCAGAGGTAAAAATGGGATTTTTAAAGGTACCCAAACCTTATAGAGTTAAGTAACAAAGATACGCAAGAAGGTTAGAACCAACAAGAGTAAAAACAAATAAGGATACCTGAAAACACACCATCAACATAAATAATAATAAATAATCCACTAAAAAACAAAAAAAATAATAAAGAAGAAACCAAGATAAGACTATGATGATCTAAAGTTGTTGAGAGCCTTAACCACCTCCCATTATTTAGTCATCTAGTTGAGTTATTCCTATATTGTGTTAGAATTTACCTCCTCAATTTCTATATCCTTCACTTTTTATTTCATTCTTATCCTCTTGCTTGATTTAGTTTCCACAACTTTTTCTTTTTTTTTGTTTGAGGCTGTTATGCATAATGGTGATACTCATTTCATAGTTTTTAAAGGTAACCTTGTTTATTTGGATAAACTTATCAATATCAATTTGGAGTTTCCTCTTTTGTTGTCTATTTAGTTCAATCTTTCCTCCATTTGAGATATTTTACTTTTTATTTTTCTTCCACTATTTTAGTTGAATACCTTTCATCCTTATTCATATTTAGATCCCTATTTATAATTTTTACATAAAATTATAGCATAAAGTGATTTATTTCATTTTTGAACTTTTCATTTTCCTCCAAAATAAATTTTAGAGATTCCTTGTGTATATTAATTATCCTTTCCAAAGGATTAGATTTATCCAGACCTACATTGTTATCAAAAGATTTTATTTTCCATCTTTTCTAAATAGGATTGGTATTAAGATTTGGTTCTATAGGATTATTGACAATATTCACTAGATTATTTGGTAGTTCTCTCCTTGTAGACAAATCAGTACTAGATGAGGGGGCACTAGGAACATGGTTGTATGTTACCTCCAAATAGTCATCCAAGGCTAAAATCTCAGGTTAAATATAAAAGGACTTGGTGGTAATTTATTCTCTCCAAATGATCATCCAAGGCTAAAATCTTAGGTTAAATAGAAAAGGACTTGGTGATTATTTTAGAATTTATTCTTTTCATAGTCCTTATAAAAGGATAAGTGTTAGTGGAAGGGATAATAAAGAAAACATATTTGGTGGATTTAGGTTTGATAGGAAGGGCTTCATCCATAACATGTTATTCAAATTATTGTAAAGGGTTGCACTCAAAGAGGTTGATTTGTGGTTTGGGAGAGGGGCAAGAGGCTTAAGATCTATCATGGTGGAAAATAAGGTAAATTAAAACTTTATGGAGTTATACAAAACATTTATTACATTGTAATTATATAATATAATTCTCCATAGACATCAAGATATTAAAAAAAAATTAACATTTTTTTTGGCTTGAAATGATTTAAGAAGGCAAAGTGATGAGAGAAAACAACCTTAGATCTACCTTCCAAATGAATATACCCCATGAATTGGTGAAGTAAGTAATTCCAAGGCTTTGGTATGGAATCCCTAAGTTGTCCCCCTTTAAACTTGATTAAATTTTTACTGGAAACTAGAAAATTTGATACTTCCTATTTATTTTCCCTTTTTGTTTATATAATTTCATGCCTTCCATGATCAAATTGGTAACTTTTGAAATGATATCCTTATAAATTTCAAAGGAAATTTCTTTGAGTGAGACCTTCTTGGATTTATAATACATTTTTAATTCTAAAATAGACATGTGGGTCATAACCCATGATCATGTCTACAAAGATTGATACCCTGTATTGTTTGAGGATCCTCCAAATAGTTGGCTATTTTTTAGTTGTTTCAAGTGCCATGGGTTCTCATCTACACTTATATCCTCCCATGGAAGAAATATAAAAATTATCTAAACTCAATAGCCCAAGAAACACCATGTTTTGTGCCATAGAAAAGAATTGACATGTCTCCATGTAAATGAGAAAAATATATAATATTTGGTTTTTTATGGCATTTCCTACTTTATTCCCTACATGTAAAGCTATGTTCAAAGTACCCCCAACTTGAAAATAATCAGATGCATGAATATGAAATTCATTTTATGTGTTATCATGATAATATATTTGGTAATAATATAATACTTAGGTATTTTATACTTGATTTGATGATGAATCATTGCACGCCAAGAACAACTACCATTTTTTTAAGGAAATATCAAGGAAAAATTACTACCTATTATTACAGATCTTTGAGAATGGATCCATGTAATGCATGATGATAAAATTTAAAAATACTTGATGTGCTTCACATATTCTCTTTGAGGAATAAGATAATTTTGGACAAAAAAACCATGTTCAACTAATTGACATGATTGATCAATTAGGTTATCTTATGCTATTTTTCACATCAAATGTTGTTGACACCAAATGACCTAATTTTTAGAATCCAATACCTTCCAAGCACCCTAAATATGCATGCCAAGTTTATCATTGGATAATTATAAATATATTTTATCCAATACACATCATAATATCCTTTATATGCATGATATATTTACACTCTTTTGCAAGGAAGTATTAATAAATCATTTTAAAACACAAGGTTATTAATAAATATATGAAATAGACTACTTCATTTCACCTTTTATTTTTACCAAATAATTTATTCTATCTAATATAATATAATTATATATTATTTTCATTTTTTATTGGAAATATAAAATCTTTACACATATTCATGAATTTATTTGGTTAACAAAATGCACACAATATTGATACGTTAGATAATGAAGATCAAACTACATTTGTAAATCTAAAACTCTATTTTTAAAAACTATTAACTTTGAATCCAAGTGACATAATTCATAGAAATAAAATGATTCTTCATTATATTCTTCATTATCCATTTTTATTAAATATAGGTGATATACTTTTAAAAAACATATTATTGACTATGCAAAGCTTGTGAATCATGTTCAAAGGTATGTTAAGTTCATAGAAGAAACATGTTTAAGCAAAAAAGGAATGAATCTTCAATGTCACTATAAAGTTACATGGGAGTTGCATCAATAATCTTTCATAGTCATTGAAAATAATGGATCAAAAAATTCAATCCTTCTCATAGTGATGAAATATTGAATACTCACAATCCTTCTATGTTTTCCATTTAGAGATAAAATGCTGATTTTTAACATGTTCTTGCACATGCAATTGTATTGAAATATATTACAAAACATGATCCAAAAGCATAAAATTGATATGAATGCTATCACCATATACTCACAAAATTTTTAGAAAATGCAATGTCACTCATCTTTGAATGCCTTTATGAAAACATTAAATGATATTATTATTGATCATGATATCAATGCACATGAATTTTTAATTCTAATACCATTTCTTGGGGACTAGGTGTATTTCCCTGACTTACCTTTCGAGATGTTTTTATGGACTCAAGAAATCCCCCCACATTTATACTACTATGAAGGCTGATCTTGGAAATATATCTTGAATGCCCCATTGTCGAAGTAAATACTAAAATAGTATTTATGATATTTATATCACATCAGTGTTTTTGGCCTTCTATCACTAATTGTGTTACTGAAACATTTATCCCATGATAGATCCATTTATTGGGTGGATCCCTCACACTAGCATTATATATGAATAATGAACTAGAGAATATCATAAATATATAAAAATTATGGGCATCACTCTATAGTTTACTATATCAACCAAATTGTCTATGCCCCTCATCTTCTATGCTATTATATGTTTAATAATTAAGTAAAGGCATATTATATGGTGAAGAGATTCCATGTTTCTATTGAAACATTTATTAGTGTTAAATATATTCTTAAATGCATTAATTAATTATAAATTAATATACTTTATTTGGTAGTTTTGAAATAATTAATCGATTGTCCATAAAATCCACCCCTAGTGTTTAAATGTTTGTAGTTGTAGACACCCCATTAAAGCGATAACTAGCTTTCAACCAGACTTCATATTGATTTTAATAAAAATAGTGCAAATTAAGCCTAGGAATCACTTAATGTCCCAATTTCATCTACACATTATACATTTATTCTCAAAATCTTATTGAGGCACCCCTATTTGGGGTATTATCATGTACAAAATATTAACCTCTCATGGATTCATCTCCAGTCAACTTACAACCTTGTAATGTGATAGTTTGGCCTTTGGACCCATTAAGTGGGGCACTTGAATAATTCAAAAAGTGTAAATATACTAATCAAAATTAATTAACTAATCAAACCAAATTAAATGCTTGAGTAGAATTTTCATGTGAAATTAGTGAAAATGAATTTTTAAAAAATATAATTTCAATAAAAATAAGGTCATTATGACATCATCATCCTCAAAGTCAATGAATTGAAAATATCTCCTTAAATGCCTTAAATTGAGAAATAAAGATTCGTAATTAATAAATGGGATCTCTATCCCAAATATTAATTACATTTCCCCTCCTTAACTTAACTAGGGTTAGTTCTAACTCAACCATAATTAATTTTAACCTAACTACACTTGGGTTAGAGTTAGTTTTGGAGGCTATAAATATAAAGCCTCACCCATTGATAAATAATCTCTCTTGGTATAAAGTTACCATGCAATGCAAAGCTTCCATTGTTATAGTGTTATCATGCTCATTTTCTAAGCCAAGCCAATCCAATCCAAAGACAAACTCAATAGTATCAAGGTGTCAAGGATAGGTGGTGCAAGTAACTCTATTGCCCAATAATTCTTAATCACACAATCGATCACATTAATTCATTACCAAGATATAACACTTGCTCTCATGAAAGGTAAACCTGCTTGTTTTACTTTCATTCTTTAGTTACTTATATTTTTCAATATCTCTTTTAGTGTCTAAGCTAGAGGTGTAAGTCTTTATTAGTGTTTTTTATTTTATTTTATTTCATACTAACATAATATTAATCTCCCTTCTACGTATTTCTATTGATCACATAATGGCACCCTGGGTGGGTCATGCACCCCAAAAAGATCTTCTTATGGCCTTTCAAAATATTTTGTTAACATTTTTTATGCTAATTTTTTGATTTCATAGCCAAAAAAGTGAAAAAATTAAACTCTTATCTGACACATAGGGGCATGCAGTTTTGCACATGTGAGATGTAGTATTTTACTATAAAGATGCAATATTGAATGAAAAATGCAATTTCACATTGTGGAAATGTGATTTTACATTATATATTTTTGATTTCCTTAGTGAATACGGTATTACACTGGTTAAATGTGGTATTACATTATCAATATTAATTTTTGTCTTGAAAAGTGTTGTTTTGCATTGCTAAAATCTCTTTTACCTCATAAATGCAGTATTGCATTTACAATAGTCGATATTACATTCAAAAGTGTGTTATTGCACCTACTCCCAAAAAAAAATTCCTATCATATTTGGTATTTCCCCTTGTAAATGTGGTTTTGTACTAACACATATGGTTTTGAAGGGTAAATACATTTTTGTACTTGTAAAAGGAGGTATTTCATTGCTAAATTTTGATTTTGAAATAATAGTTTGGTTTACCTTCTAAATTTTGGTTTTCAACTAATAAGTCTAGTTGTATAGATCAAAGATATTGCACTATAATCAATAGTATTATACTGTTTAAAAAAGAAAGAAACCCTAAGATCTCAAAATGGCAAGTTTTCTTGATGATCGGCTCTTTTTCCAAGAAATAAGAGAAACCCCTAATGATTTTTGTAGGACCTAAAGCCAAGAAATGAGGTTTTTAGCACTTCAAATTTTTTATTCACACTTACATTTGGTACTTAAAAATAATCTAATAACTTTTTTTTCATTTTTAAAAGTTTTTAAATATCAACAACAAATCCAAGGGGATAAATTTTACTTCACATTTTTACTTAGTGATTTAAAACAAACACAAATACTAGACTAAGTACTCTTAAGATCTTTTATTTTTATTTATTATTTTTGTTTGTTATGTGTTCTTGTAAATAGAAATTTTCATGTATGCTCTCCACCCATCCCATTTAGGGTTTTTGTGTGACTAAAAGTGATTCATTTATTGCCTTGTTGCTTAGTCTAAGCCTAGAATGAACATCGTATATGATCTCCCTAAGTTTGAATAACTTGGGTGATTCAAAAAATGACCTTTAAAGTCCTAGTTTTATTTATTTATTTTATGCACTTGGATTGTGGGTGGGATTTCATCACCTTCCCATAAGTTCTTTAGGGAAACATTAACCTAGGATTTCATCTCTTAGAATTGTTTTAACCCCACTATATAATGGGGTATATAAATTAAGGGTGACTCATTGGGACATTAGTTTGAGTAGTTAAACTAACTCCATTAGTGATATGTACTTGGTAACAATGGCCTAATTGGAAAATCACACTACATAGATCATTTTAATAAATGTAGTGGTCATAAAAAGGATAAGACATTTTTACAAGTCAATTAGCTTGGATCTAAATGACATGTTTACCTCTAGTTTTAACCACCCATATGGGACCATCTAGATCAATTGAAACTTATATTTTTTAGATAAAGCCCACTTGCCACATAAATATTGTGAATGCATGTCAAGTAGATTGAAGTTTCATGTCACTATACAGATTATTGAGAATGGAGGGGGCCTAAAAACACTACTTTTCATGCACATCTAAATTTACTAGATTAACAAATTATTTCCTCTCAAGGAGTCTATTGATATAATTTGATAACATGAAGAAACCTTGTCATTTTTTAGGCATAGGACAATACACTTAGATGTTTTTCTGTATATTTATTTTACTTGCATTATTTTGAGTCTAAACTATTTTGTTTGTCAAAAAAAGGTCAAAAACAAGTCATGGTTCAATCACATGTTTATAAAACCCTTTTATCCTAAAGAGGTTTTATTCCACCCATTTGATACCACACTTTGCCTTAGACAATTTCAAAACATTTATGTGTGTTATTTGTTTGAAAGGAGCGTCATTATGCTACCCATTTTATCTCAAGCTTTTGACTTATATTTTTGAAACAAATACATTCTCATATCTTTTGATTGACATAACATCATTACGTTGTTCATATTATTTCAAAATATTTGCCTTGTGTCAAATCAAGTTTGAAACCATGTATGCCTTTTGGTGTATAATTGGTATCATTCTATCATCCATTTTAGTTTAGAATGTTGTCCATTTGAGAAACCACATCTTCTAAACTGAGTTTGAAATTAGTTTTGTGAAGTTTACATTCAAACTTTGAGTGGTTTATACCTATGCCTCATTTAATTTTGGCTTATGTGTTTACCTCCTGCTTTTTGAATTGTGCAACTTGGACTAAATTTTTACTTTCTTTGAAGATATTTTTGCTTAGGAAGTGGTATCTTTTCTATGTGCCATGCATCTATTTTTTTTCTTAAAACTAAGGTCAAAACTCTTTCTTCAAGTACAACCTTAAGAGTGATTAGTTTAATGTTGAGTCTTTCTTATCACTTGGGCTTGAATGCTTTACTCATCATGATTATTTTTGCTTACTTGAGATTGAATTTCCCAATTTTTTTTAGGCATATGCCTAAGGTCCAATTTCTTTTACCAATGGTCAAGTTTGTGTTTAAATATATATGCCCAGTTTGACTCCAAGTGTTTCAAATTGTTATATTAATTACATTGTCACTTTTCCCTCAACTAAGTTTGTTTCAAATCTAATATTTTACCATGTTCTCAAAGACCTAGCAATTTGGCCTTTTGTTTTTAAACCTAGTTTGTTTCAATTCTAGCGTTGTGTCATGTTCCCAAAGACCTAGAAATTTTCCCTTTCATTTTTAGACGTAGTTTGTTTTAAGTTTTTCGTTGTTCCATGTTTTCAAAGACCTAGCATTTTCCCTTTTATTTTTTAGACCTAGTTGTTTTCAAGTCTAGATTTGTGCCATGTGTACAAAGACCTAGCAACATGTTTTATTTTTAGACCTATATTAGAGTTATTTGAAATACTTTTTATAAATCAAGATTCATCTTACCCATTCATTTTACCATCTATGTGAAAGACATTAGACCTTAAGGAAATTTTAAACCAAGTTTATCATTGACAAATTTTAGAGAATAGTTTCATTCTTAGGCCAAGTTTAGACCAACTTTTCTTTTTAGGCCAATTTTTTAGACATACTAAGTTTCAACCATATGCCATTTAGACCACGTTTTAAGATTTTTTGAGAAAATATAGACCTTTTCTTTGTGAGACATTAGCCATGGATTTGGATATGCCTCACTACACACATAGTGGAACCATGTATAATCTAGATTACAATAACATAGTAAAAAATGATACCTTTATTCAAGACCCATATGGTGATGATATAGTTTTTGAGATGGATACCTATCCTCCTTACACTAATTAATATGTATAACAACCCCAATATTCGTGATCACACAACCTGGTAATACACCTCCTTAGCCAGGTCAAGACCAAGAACAAATAGGTCAATACCTTACTAGTGTGTCATTTGTTCTCAAACAAGTCCAACAATAACCATACTACATTATCATGCTATCAACATATGACCCATACTTTTTTAATCATCACTTGATTGAAAATAAGGATGAGATTTTAGTCAAAGCCATGGAGGTAGGGGCCAAGTTTCTAGAACACTTCCCCCATGAAAACTTACCTAGTCTAGTCATAGTGTCAAGAAATGTGCTTTACACCCAAACTATTGAATAAGCCTCTATTAGTTACCCTCAAGAGATCATGTCAATTTCATACTAAGATCTGAATATGCTTTTAAAATTAAATGGCCCCATGTAGGACCAATTCATAAAAACGCAACAATCATATTAGACCTATCTAATTATAGTGCAAAATTTCAACGCCATGGCCATATCAAATTCTCCACTCATTGAAATAACTCCTTTGACAGGTTTGCCAATTGATTCAATAGGCCAAGCTAATCTAAGTGCAGGCCCATTTTCTTAAAGTAATTTGGTAGGTGACATGTTCATTGTCCCTTTCATTGAGGAAGTGATTATGGCCTCTACTAGATAAAATGTCCTAGACACAATGGACAACATGCAAGTTTCTTCCATTTTAGGCCAAGGAGAGATAAATGCACCAATTAACAATTTGAAACAACAAGTGACTCTAGTTAATAACATGATTAGTTTGTAATATCCAAGGACATCAATGCCTAATTCCCAACCATAGCAAATTATTCCCAATCCTCAACCATCTACTTCTTTAAACATGAAATAATAGGGGATAAGTAATCATGTTTCAACCAATGTTTTACCTCAACAAGTGACAAATTCTATCCCACCTCAATAGGTGATGACTAATATTCCACGATAATAGGTAAGTTTAATTTACCACCACAACAAAGGTAAAACACTATGCCACCTCAATGGGGGTAACAAATGTTCCACCTCAACAGGTAGTGATAGATGTACCTTACTAGTCATAGATCAATATGAATCTATAATCACACACATTATCTAATCATCAACATATTTATATTGGTGAAAAATAAATGCCAAACACCCAACAAGCATTAAGTTCATAATAGGTGTTTGTGTAGTAAAGAGGTACCAATGTCTAACAAGTATCTATTAGGTAATGATTGGATTTTATACATAAAATACCATAGATCTCAAGATAACACCATGGTCAACAACAAGTCCCCTTTATTAAGCCAGGTTCAACTAGTCGAAAGTAATCCCCTACTCAACCTTAGCAAGCATAGTATATTCCTTAAATCCATTTCCTTCCATTACAACCTTAATTACCTCATACCCAAGGCCATATACTAAATATGAACCAAAATATTTATCAACAAATGTATGTAATATCAGTATTCACATCTCAATACATGGATTCATATTCCTAGTTGATTCACTCATCAAACCAATATTCTATAGCACTCCATACCTATATTATACCCTAATCAAGGTAATCCACCTTGACTACCCAACTAAAACCATAACCAAATGTACCATCAAGTTTATTGGTCTAAAAACTACAATAAATGAAGGATGCAATTGTAGCCAATCAAATAGGGAAGAACACCAAGAAATTCAAATTGGATGATGTGTGTTCATACCCATTTAACATGGAGCATCTTAAGATACCATTTCCTCCAAGTTATGAACCACTAAAATTTGATAAATGAAAGGGTAAAGGAGACCCTAAGGCACATCTAATACATTTCTTTATCATTTGCCAATTAGTGGCTTATAATGACATCTACCTACTTATTTATTTCTTCAAAGTCTAGTTGGACATGTTTTGGAATGGTTTTTTAACTTGATGAAAAATTTAGTATCTAATTTTGATGATATCTCAAATAGGTTTGTGTAACATTTCTCCTACAATATTGAGCGTGAGATTTCATTAGTAGATTTGATTCAAGACAAGCAAAAATTTTGTGAGAGATTTGAAATCTACTTACAGAGATGGATATCACTTGCTAGTCATTTCACTCATAACTTACCAAGTAAAACATTGGTTGTTGTGTTTACCAAAAATTTACTCAACAAAATATCTTATCACTTGGAGTTTCAGTATGTACACACATTCAAGGAGGTTATTGAGAAAGGCTTGTAAATTGAAAAGGCCCTTATCAATAAAGGGATTATCAAGTTAGCCTACTCAAACTAGAATCAAAGCCTAAACCAAATATTAGGCCCAATTTAGAACCTTAGCCCAATCCAAGTGAAAGCATCTACACCAACTCAAGCTAAAAAATATGAAAAACCCAAACCAAAAAATGGCAAAAAGAACATTGTTGGTAATAGAGTAACTGAGTCAGGTTATGTCCAAATGGTGTAAACACTATTTGCTTAGTCTATGTCTCAAATGCAGCTTGTTCTGCATTAACAACCTTTCTAGCAAGTACAACCTATGTTGTAACCTAGAGCAGCTCCTCAAATTTTGTAGCCATCACCTTTACAAACCACTCCTCTAAGAAGAAGGCCCAATCCTAGATACTTTAGCAAACTTGGTGATCCCATCAAAGCAGTGTTTCAAAAACTAGCCATAGCCAATAAGATTAGTTGTCCAATTCTAAAACACTATCCTAAGGTTATACTATATCCAAGATGGTATAGAGAGCACAATTTTTATGACTAACTTCATGTTAATTGATATTCTATACACCATTGTGTGCATTTGAATCACCTTATTGAAAATATGTTAGAAAATGGGGAAATGTAATTGGATAATAGAGCATTTACTTCCAATAAAACCCTAGGTATCTATTAAAATAATGCATAATAATACCTCTCAACAACAACAAAAACAATAGTATCAACAATAACCACAATAATAACAATGATATCAACATCAATAATAACAACAACAACAACCAAATGGAAATAACTATGGCCAAAATGACCCCAAGAACCAACAGACTTACCATGTAGTTGCACATGATTACAATAAAGTTGTAGGTCATCATGTATCTACCATTACCATAAATCCTATACTAAATACCAACAAATGAGGACTACTAGCTAACAATACCAATCAACCTACCTATACCGATAATCATTCCTTAACCTGTGACTATAGGGAAGTGTAATAGAAACCAAGGATTACCATTTCAAGACCTTATGTTGATAACTCTTCATTTCCCCATGACCACAACCAAGTGCATTGACAATCAATAATTATCCTCTCTAGCCCATCTCCATCATCTTCTAGTTACAATGGTCCTGTATCCAATCTGGATTGTGCAATCACAACTCAGCAGTCCAAGATTACCATCCCAAGCTCAAAACCTATTACTAATGACCTAATCTAACCCACTATGTCAGCTAGGAATAAGTCAATTACCATTGTTAAAGAAAATACATATGACATTGTGAAACAACTCCAAAAGACACATACACAAATATCCATTTTATATTTGTTACGTACATCTACCATCCATAAGAATATCCTTATAAAATTCCTAGGCCAATCTAAAGTTCCAAACAACATAACCCTTGAAAATTTTCAAGATTTAGTTGGACACTTATCACTAGGCCAATAATTGACCTTCAACTAGAGATATATGTCATCTTTGTGCCGTCTCCATATCAACTTGTTATATGTTGAAGTAGTCATCACATGGCATAAAGTCAAATGTGTCCTCATAGACAATGGATCGGGCCTATATTGTGTCTCTGAAACTCATCAAGCATTTATGATATACAACAATCAACCTTTACTTAGAGGCTATTGCTATCAAGGCCTATGATAATGAAGAGAAAAAATCACAAGGAACTACAAGTTTTTCATTGATTATTGGGCCTTTGGACCACGATACACTTTACCATGTGATAGACTTAGACCTATCATAGAATTTACTTTTGGGTAGACTATGGATACATGAAATTCATGTAATCCCTTCAAAATTGCACCAGCATATGAAGTTTCCTCACTCAGGGTTGGAGGTAATTATTCATGGATATTTATAGCCATATGAACACTGTAAACATTTGGAGGTTGAATATGAAAGTTACAACTACCACTCTAACCTAGACCTAGTACCCATGAAGGACAAAGATAAAGACATACTTGTTTCATTGCTAAAGGCCAATTACATAGACCCTGATAGCCATGCTTCATCTTCACATACTCCTCATATTGAAATGCATAATAATTTTACCATTTTATACAATGGTCTAGCAGAGTATTTTACCCATGACACATTCCACATTTCCAAGCTTCCAAAAATCCCCAAGTCTTATGGAAGACCTTAAACTAAGCTAGCTTGCATAGAATGACGATGAAAGGGAAAAAAAATTCATAGCCCAACACCTATTATTTTCACACCGATCACTAGCCAAAAAGAGAAACCACTTGCCAATGATGATTCTTGGTTATACAATGACAAATTGGTGGACTACTACCAAAACACAAACTATCCCATCCCTAACAGGATCATGGATAACCAAGCATATCAAGGTTGAGGCTTAGGGGTAAATTATCAAGGTACTCTTGAGCTTATTTCTATAACTAGATACAAAAGAACTTATGGTCTCATATTTAAACTACTTGAGGGTGACCCCACGTATCTTATTTGTGTTCCAATGCTAACAACTAGTGATAACAATGATGGCAAGAAAGTAGATAATGATTAGAGAATATACAAAGACCTTGAAAATAAAAACCTATTTGACTTATATACAATTTGCACCATTACACTAATAATATGGCATTCCACACTTCCCCTTTATCATCCTAAACCTATAGTCTGGGGCCATTAAGAATCTATAGTACCTTTAGATGAGTTTGAGAATGATGAGGCCTTTTGTGATTTTCTAGGCCTAAGAGATAATGTTCTGTTAGGAGACCACAAACAAGTGTTTTATATCAAACTAGATCCTATTGCCTATTTTGGAGAGTGGGTGAACACCCTTAGCCAAAAATTAAAGAATAAAACATTGAGGTCCCAAAGTGAAAACCTCTTTCAGACACTTTTGGACTAGGGAAAAAGTAAAGAAAAAGGTTGGTCTTTTGGTAAAAACCTATTACAGATGCCACTAGATGGGGGTGTTAACCTTTCCTCTAGTGAAACTTATGAGACCACCAATGATGAACTTGTTTTTGGGTTTTATTTTAGTATAGAGGAAAAACATACTTTTGATCAAATTATTTAAGAATGTCTTAAAACATTTGTAACATGGCCATTACTACCTCATAGAGATTTAGATTCATCTTTTCTTAGTTAATAAAGAGTTGGAAAAACTCTTGGAAGTGACATGCATCCAACTGATTAACTATTTAGCTTAGATATCAAACATTATGCCTTTCAGTAAAAATCTAGAAGGGATTATAATCTACACTAATTTCAAAAACATCAACAAGACCTACCCCAAGGATGATTTTCCTTTGCCAAATATTAACATGATAGTTGACTTCATAGCTAGGTATGAAATTATTTCCCTTATAGATATATTTTTAGGATATAACTAGATTAGGATCTCACTATAAGACCAACATAAAATAGTGTTCACCACTCCTTAGGAAACATTTTGCCATCATGTTATGTTGTTCAACCTCAAAAATGTTGGGGCCACATATCAGAGAGTTATGACCATTATATTCTAAGACATGATGCATGATATTGGCAAAGATTATGTAAAAGACATATTGGGTAAATTAAATACCCATGTATATCATCCAATCATGCTATGAAAAATATTTGAAAGGCTTTGTGAATAGCAGGTTTGACTCAATCTTAAGAAGTGCATCTTCAGTGTCACTTCAATAAAAAATTTAGGATTTATTATCTTCACCAAGGCATTGAAGTTGATCCTTTCAAGGTTTAGGCCATTACTAAGATGCCTCCACCTTCCAATTTGAAGTAGCTTCATAGTTTGCAAGGCAAAATCTAGTCTATCAAATGTTCATTTCATAGTGGGCCAATAAATGCCATCCTTTCACTCACTTTTTGAAAAAAGATGTTAAATTTCTTTGGGATAAATAATGTCAAAAAACCTTTGAGCACTTGAAATAATATATTGCTAATCCACCTATTTTATTACCACCAATGCCAAGATGGCTATTTTTTCTATATTTATCTTCCACTGATAAATCCCTAGGGCATTTGAATCTCAACATGAAGAAAATAGGAAAGAACATGCCATGTACTATCTAGGTTGTACATTGGTTGCATATGAACATAAATATATATCAATAGAAAAAGTTTATTTATTTACGATATTTGTAGCCTATAAGTTGTGTCATTACATGCTTAACAACAAGACCATAGTTATTGCCAAAGTAGATCCGCTCAAGTATCTACTATCAAAAATAACTTTACATGGATGCATGGCTAAATGGATCGTGTTTCTGAGTGAGTTTGAGATTGAGTATGATAATCAAAAGGCCATAAAGAGACAAGTACTTACAGACTAGATTGTTAAATCTCCCCTTTTAGATACTAAACCAATTACATTTGCATTCCCCTATGAGTCTATCATGATCATCATAGAAACACCTCTCTAGGAGCAGCACGGGAAGTTATATTTTGATGGGTCATGTACATCCTATGGATAAGGTTAGGCCTATTATTTATCACACCATAGGGGGATATTATTCTCAAATCATTATGTATCATTATTTTCTATACTAATAACATGGCTGACTATGAAACACTCATTGCAAGGCCTCATCAAGTAGTACACTAGAACATTTAGCATCTCATGGTTTATGATGATTCTCAGTTAATCATTATTCAAGTTATAGAACAATTTTAGACCAAAAATGATAAGTTGGTACCATACAAGGCCATGGTGGACATTCTCAAACAAAATATTGTCCACATTCATATTGAATGCACACCTAGGGCTAGTAATAGGATAGTATATGCCATAGCTACCACTGATTCTTTGATTTACAACACATACAAGGCAAAAGACTATTAGTTCCTCATTAAACATCTTATATTGCCTACTCATGAACCTTTAATTATTTTAATGATTTATGATATTATTGGTCCTAGTTATATTTGGTATTTACACCTATATAATTACCTCTATGATGACATTCTTCCACAAAAATTATCACATAAATAACAAAAAACATTTACCCACCAAGCCTCTCGATATACCTTACTTAGTCCAACCCATTACTATAGAAGCTTGATCTAAATCTTTTTCATTATCTAAATTAGTATAATCCATATTAGAATTGAGGTAAGTTCATGAATGAGTATGTGGATCCCACACCAATGAGGCTATTAGTTGACAAGCTCCTATGTACTAGTTACTATCGACCAACCATGGAAGTAGATGCAACTAATTATGTCAAAAGATATGACAAATGTCAAAGTTATGATAATTTGAATCATGATCTAGCAAGAACACTCAAACTAATGCTCACACCATGTTTATTTTTCAGCATAGGGACTTGGTATCATTGGGAAGATGAACCCTACCTCATCTGATGGCAATACACATATCTTTACCAATACTAAGTATTTCACTAAGTGTGTTGAAGTTATACCCCTCACTTACATGACTGGAAAATAGATTTATAGATTCATCTTCAACCATATCATTTATTACTATGGTATCCCATTTGACATTATATCTGCTAATGGTGAATCATTTAGAAACAGGGATGTCAAATCACTCTATGATGAGTACAAAATTACCCAACATTTTTCTACCACATATTACCTATAAGGTAATGGCCAAACAGAGGCATCTAATAAGACCATTATCAACATTCTTAATAATACTATCAATGATGTTAGTTGTGATTGGCACCTACAGATCTTTCATGTCCTCTAGGCATATCGTACTAATTATCATACTCAAACCAATGCCACACCATATTCCATTGTCTATTGCACTAAGGCCATTCTTCTCATTGAAGTTGAGTTACCTTCTCTATGTATCTTTTTGAAACACATCCTGGATGATGAGGATTATATAGTAGTTCACTGATAAGAGATAGAGTTATTGGACAAAAAGTGCATGGCTGCTATAAATAGCCTTCAAGCATATTAGATTTGGTTATGTGGTTAATATAACTAACTAGTTATACACAAAGAGTTTGATTTTGGTGATATTATCCTCAAATAAAACTAGAAAAAAACCATGACTAAGAAAAATAATAAGGGCAAATTCAAGCCTAACTAGATAGGCCATTATGTCATCATCGATAATTATGGCTATAGAGCATGTAGGATAGAGATGAACTTGATGAGCTCATACACATAATACACCTCAAGCATTATTTTGCTTGAGAGACATGAAGTATTATCTATGAGGATCATTTATGTCATGCCTTCATTTCATCTTCCTTGTACTATATGATATACCATTCCTACCATACCCTTTTTTATTGACCAAAGTTATTTTACCCTACCTTGCTCACCCCTTTTTGACCATGGTTTTGATCTATTAGTTCTTCAAGCACCTTTAGTGATTGGACTCAGATAAATTGTTATCATTTGATTATGTATTTCACACAAAAGCAATATATTGGACCAATATGATAGTGGTTTGGCAATTGCATTCTTCATTATTGTCACATTCTATTTCATTCCTGGTGCTACTAATTATAATCATCTTTAGATAAATTAGTATCATTGATTTATGCCATTATTTCCTAATTATAACTACTTCTGGGAAAATTAGGAGCAACACCTTTACCATGAATGGCTACATCACTTGCCATTCCTATGTTATATTGTGTCATTTGCATAATTCATGCACTTGCTACTTCCTAGTCAAATTCTTCCACTATAAGGCATAACTACAGTGTCTTAAGGTCTCATTAAAGACTATATAAGTAGTGCTCACTTTACATTGAGGCCAACATAGTCACCCTAAGCCATGCTCTTGCCATTTTGCAAGAACTTAAAGTGTGAATGCTCTCACCATTTTATAAGCAACCTAAGCCATGCCCTCGCCATTATGTGAGTTAATAATTTAGTATCCCATCATTCTCGATCAAGTTGATATGATTATAAAATTGAAAAAGCATTCATAAAAGACTTAGAAAATCCTAAAAATCATTAAAATTGGCTTAGAATTTTCATGCAAGATATAAAGCCATCAAATTTTTTTGGTATGGGCCATCTTATCTATGCAATTTATTTTTAGACCGCCTTGGTCTTTTTCCTCCCATTTTTGGGAGAACTACATTTACTTGAAGTCTGCACAAACTATTTAAGTAGCACATAGATACATGGGGTATCTTGGGTTAGCTCAGTCACACATTATTTTATTTTTTGACCACTTCTTTACCTTAAGGGTCTCAGGACTCCTAACTACTTCATGAATAACCACTTGTCATTTAGTTTATCCATCTTTATTAACCTTAGCCGTACACTCTTGCCATTTTGGGAGTTCATGTGGTGAACATTATGTATTTGAGTTTGATACACTAATGATCACTTGGTGTTTCCTACGTTCTTGCCATTTTGTGATCCATATTTATTTTGAACTCTCTCTCTCCATTTTGTGATCACCTTCATCTTACACTCTCACCATTTTTCCAAGCCATTCTCCTTCTTAGCCTTAGACATAGTAATTATTATGAACCCAGATCATGTGGGCATGCCTATCTATTACCTTTTAGTTTGTTTTAAGCCCAAAACATAGTTTCTTACTTGTGTGATTTGTTTGTCTTAACAATTTCATGATTATAGAATGTCATTCCCTCTTTTCTCATGCACTTGCCATTTTATTAGACCATTCCCCTATTCCTCTACACATCAACCATGTTTCTTTATCATTAATTTTCTTCTATCCCATATCCTGGGAGAACTAAATTTAGCCTAAAGTTTATTTTGGATCTTGCATCCATGCAACTATGTAGGGAGCATCCACTTGCTTAGTGCATCTAGAGTCAGCTCGGTTACCCCTTACCTTTCTTCTATTCCCCCAATTTTATTTGTTTGTTTTGTTGTATCATATAGCCTATATAAATGTTTATCATCTTTATCATGTCATTGTTTCCCTATAGCCGAGGGAAAACCATGTGCCAATTTTTCTTGCATATTTATCCCTGTGTCATTGTTATATAACTAAGGGGTCACCCTATCACCAAGATTAATTGTAAAACGTAGTTTAATGGCAAGAAGGGATGTATCCATTTGCACACAACAAAGATATAAAGTATAATAAACTAATAATAGTGAAGAAACAATAAGAATAATACCCAAAATATATTCTTTTATTAAATCAAATAGTCTACCTTCTTCTCCTTTGTACAATACTTTATAAACTTTTTCCATTTCCCGTTCAACAATTTCCTTGATTATTAGGATCTTCTCGACCTTTCTTTACATATTTTCTTGTTATACAAAAACATAATAACTAATTCATATTCTTTTATATAATGACATATTTGAGTACACATAACCAAATCTTACTCCCTTACCCATGCTAACACTCACCCAAACCTAATAGTGTCTGACCCTAAGACATAAAAAGTCTAAGAATAAATCTAGTTTTATGATTTTTCCACCATTACAAAAAGTATTTGACGAAACTAAACTACTTATCCTATGCTCCATGACCTCATGTCAAAGCTTTCCCTTCTACATCTAACTACTCTAAAGAACCCAAATAAATTTCTAATTTTTACAAAAATCATAAACAAGTTACTGCTTTTAAGACCTCATACTCCAATCGGATTGCCAGCCCGATTAGACATTACACCAGGTGATTTCAATACAATACCAATGATCAATAATGATCTTCTAGGCCCAAATCCAATATTTCAATGAAGATATATATCTTGTGGGTAAGAACAAAATTTATAAAAAAAATCATATGGGAGCCATAGTATATTTCTAATTGGTATTTTTACAGAACCAATTTAAACTCATGATAAGGGAACTTGAAAACATAGATCCATTATCGGACTCAACCTCTGTCTCTGGATCAGTGAGGATATAAAAGACTAGTTGTTGGTCACATCACTCTTCTGCGTAATGACTATGACCTCCTCTGCACTAGTAACGACTTGTAAAAATCATGTCTGTTGAACTGTTACTATCTTAAAATCCAGCCTCTTATTCAAAGACAAACATGAATTGTATTGCATCTTCCCACTGATCTTGTCATTAAATTTGCACCTATATCTCAGGACCGTATCCAAAAAAGAACACACTTGCACCAGAACGAAGATATGATTCCGTCAATATTCTATGCTTCTCCATTCTGTGGTCTTGAGGGTCCCCAAAGGACTGTAAGTCGTCAATGCCTGGAACAACAGCATAGATTGCTTGTCGACGATGGTGAACTTGTTGAACTTTTTCATAATAGTTTTAAATGCCATGTCAGTGGTGGTGAACACAGGTGTCCGCACTCAAGGTTGTCATCATAGGTTTTGATGACCCCGGTGGACAACAACCACTCAACGAAGATCTTACAGCCAGCTTTCAACAAAACCGTGGTGATGTTTATTTGGTAGGGTGAAGGCACGGACACAGTTGCCATGTCAGTTGTGATGATCTGACTCACCTCGATGACAGACATATTATAGCCCACCTACTTGATGGATTTGACTTATGTAGAGTCCATCTCGGTGCCCTTAATGGAGGTCCTAAAGTCGACCTTTCCACCCTTCAGATCCCTAATGTTGATGAACCCCATGTTTTCAGGTGCATTGTCGGTGGTCTGGTACAGCAAGTTGGACAACATGGTGTCATGATTTCGTGAAACTTCTACAGGTTGAAGAAGTTGAGCACAATGTGGAGGCTGAGGACTCGCTTGCTATCGGCCGGGGGCATTGTACTCAGGGTCCCCATGGCAGCGTTGTTCACCGCTAGAACTGTTATCATCTACCTACTATTGATCATGTCCACCAGCTTCATTTTCGATAGAAGCTTGTTAAACTTTCTATACTATGTATGCTTTTTCAGGATATCCATTATGTTGAAGGCATTACCGACACAGGCGACACTCAACAGCAACAATGTAACCCCGAGGAGCAGATCTAGAGTGCTTTATCTTTCTCAATATTAGCCAATCATTGCACGCTCTTATTTTTCTGGGCATTTCGATAATTTGAGGAGCTCTCCATTTATTGTATGACACTGGCGTCAGTTATAAATAGATCTTTTAACCAACAACTAGCTTATAGATAGATCCTCTCTACTAAAGAAGTACTACCACTACATGCAACGATTTCAATATACTGATAATATAGTGCAGATCCACACTGAATCACTCAATCCCTTTGATTTCTGATAAAAACATTAATCTACCATTCTTCAGATAATTATTCAAAGAACTGAAATCCTATAGTCATCCATCCTCTCAATGCAGCATTTGTCCGACACATGTGCATGTCTTTCCCCAACATTGATGACAAGCAGATGTTTTCCCAATACTGGGCTCAATTCTATTTAATTTCCTCCTCGCTATAAGATTGTCATATGTCTCAAGGTGGCCTCATCCTCTCACTTTTGCCACACAATTAACCACAACAACTTGCCAAATCTTGAAATGGAAAAACTCTATTTTATTTGTTAAAAGCTACAATGCATAACAGCTCTGAACCCACACAAGGACTACTCCAAACAGGTTTCCAAACTGATGAAGTGCCACACAAGAGTGATTTCAATACACGATCAACAACCAGAATGCATTTTACTCCAAAATAATTCATCAATATTTAGATACCACTCAGTGGAGGACCATGGATGGTATAGCCAGTTGTCGCCCGAATGAGCCATACCATCAAATATGTTGCACAACACCGAGCTTAATACCTATAATCATCCTAGCAGCCACACCATTGTTAACTATAGTTGAATGGCAAGAAGGGATGTAATGCATTTGCATACAACAAAGGGATAAACAATAATAAACTAATAACGGAGAAGAAACAACTAGAAATAGACCCAAAAGATTTTTTTTTTAAAAATTAAATGATCTGCCTTCTTCTCCTTCATACAATCTTTATAGACTTTTTTCATTTCCCATTTAAAAATTCCCTTGATTCTTGGGATCTTCTCGACCTTTCTTTACAATTTTTTTTGGTTATACAAAGACATAATAATTAATTCATGTTATTTTATATAATGACATATTTGGTTGCACATAACTAAATCTTACTCCTTTACCCATGCTAATCGTAACACCTCTAATACACATGCACGAATAATTTGTTTTCTATTTACACTAACATTGTGATTAACCATTATTTGTATTTGTTTGATTTTGTTTTAATTTTTTTATTCCCTTTATGTTTATTGGTTTTTTGTTGTTCATTTGTTTATTTTTATTGATGTTTTATTTTTTTGTTTGACTATTTATTTATTTTCATTGTTGTGCCTTGACCTAGTGTATATGTGTTCATTAGGTGATTCCTTGCACATTATACTTATGTCCATCCATATTCATACATCAATATTTTCATCGTAGTTTTTACCATTGGTTCATTATTTTCAATTATTTATTGGATCAGGGGTTAGTCCTTATGTGCATTAGGACCAAGTCATCATGGTGCATACCATCACATGCTATAGCAAAAATCAATTTGGTGAATCTTAAAATTAATGGTGTTATATTACATCTCTTTGTTCATGCCTAATAGCTTACTAACCTATATAAAAATTACCCAAATGTAGAGTAATTAAATTACAAATTAATTTTAATCCCTGCTAGTTAGGACATACATCTCCATCCTAGCAGGTAACCCAAATTCATGCTTATCCTCTGTACCAACTTACTCTTACTCCATGACTATAGATTCAATACATAAGCCCCCTTTTCCCGATTTTTTCTATTAAAGAAAATATGACTTATATCACACTTCTATCTTTCTTAATGAGGCAAACTATAGTACCAATGATTATAACTACCTTTGGGCAAATCATTTTATTTTGATCTATCTAGATGTCAATTATTATAACAGCGTTTAGAGAAATCGTTATCATTTTTTTTCCCTACAAGGGCATGTGTTCATTGTGCTAATAATTATAACCACCTTTGGGCAAATCATTATCTATATTTATCCTACTGGAGTATTTTTCATTATACTAATGATTATAACTACCTTTGGAAAAATAATTTATTTCAACTCACTGTCTCGATGATTATAACCACCTTTTAGTAAATCATCATTTTTATCTATCGTACAATGGCATCTCATTATCTCATTGACTATAATAGCATTTGGGAAAATTAGTACTTCTTAACCCCTTTACCTATAGGTTGTGTTGTTTCCTTCTTTTCAAGGGCACATTAACCAACCTTATTTGTTACCCACTCCCTTGAGAGGGCATTCAAGGCTCATACATCACCTTTTAAGGTGTTAGGTATTAACAAAAAAATTATTATTTAAGAAGACGTTACTATACCTATATCTTACAATGCCTTCCCAAATAGGGAAAAACTATAGACACCACATTCTAGCCACAACTAGCTTCTAACTAGACATCAAATTATTTTTTACCAAATAGTGCAAATTAAGCTTAGAAATAATTAAATGTCCTAATTTTATCTGTAAATTGAACATTAGTGATTAGAATATTATTGAGGTATTCTTATTTGAGATATTATCTTGTATACAATAGTAACCTCTCATTGATTTATAGTCAACTTGTGATCTAACAATGTGATAGTTTGGCCTTTGGACCCATTAAGTAGGGCACCCTTAACAATTCTGAAAGTCCAAAAATGCTAACCAAAATGAATTAACTAATCAAATCAAATTAGATATTTAAGTGTAATTTTCATGTGTAATTAGTAAAAATTAATTTTTCAAAATGAAATTTTCAATAAAAATGAGGTCATTATGACATCATCATCCTCAAAGTCAAAGAATTAAAAATATCTCTATAAATGCCTTAAATTTAGAAATGGAGAGCCATGCTTAATAAATGTGACCTCTATCCTAAATATTAACTACATGTACCCTCATTAACTCAATTAGGGTTAGTTTGAACTCAATCATAGTTAAATTCAACCTAATCACACTTGGGTTAGAGTTAGTTTTGGAGGATATAAATAAAAAGCCTCTCCCATTAATAAATAATCTCTCTTGATGTAAATTTATCATGCAAAGCTTCTATTGTTATAGTGTTATCATACTCATTTGCTAAGACAAACCAAGCTAAAGCCAAACTCAACATTACCAAGGTGATAAGGAGAGGTGGTGAAAGGAGCTCCATTTCCAAATAATTTTTGATCACACAATCAAGCACATGAATTCATTTCCAACATACAACACTTTCTCTCATGAAAGGTAAACTTATTTAGTTTGTTTTCATTTGTTAGTTACTTGTATTGTTCACTATCTCTTTGAGTGTCTAGGCTAGAGGTGTAAGTCTTTATTAGTGTATTTTGTTTGATTTTATTTTATACTAGCATGATACTAATCTCCCCTCTACGTATTCCTTTTTATCATAGGAGTAACTGAAATACCATGGAAATCTTGAATAAAAATATGCATAAAAAGATATAAATATTGATTGGATGTAATCAATATAGAAATGCATATAAGCATTAATGTCAATGATAGCCCATAAACATGGATGAAATTTTGAACCCTTGAATCACACTATGTAATTACATCACATATCATTTTGGTCTTGACCATATACAGTGGCCAAATTTGAAGGGATAGCCGTAATTTTAAACTAAAGGGTATTTATGCATCCATCACTTAGGTGATGAAGAGTTGTAAAAAATATTTTTGCTTTGATTGATAAGAGTAAATTTAGTACATGTGTCATTAAAAGTATGAACTATAGAGGCTTCAATTTCAATTTATTGGAGAACGATTAAAACATAAAAAAATAAAATATTTATTTATTTAATTTATATTGTTGGTTAAAAACTTATATTCAAAAATTTCCTTCCAAAACCACAACTATTATGTTAAATCATTCTCATAAACCAGAATACATAATTTATTTATTTACTAAAACTTGGACCGAAGGTGCAATTTATTTATATTTATTTAAATCAAGTTAAAAAAAATTCTTAATAAATTTTTATAAATTTAACCTTCAAAATTTATTCAATGATATTAGAGCATTCACCCAAAAGGGTATAATAATCATAATTCAAACATATTACTTTGTACAAATCAAATGTACTACTATTTTCTAGGGATGATCCTTTTAGTTTGCATTCAATTGGAGGATTTCTAAAACTTTTAAGGGTCTCATGACCTTCAACATCCTTTCAATTGCATTCAAATGACAACATAATCCATTTGAAACATGTCCCTGACTCAATGTTGGTTGGTTTCTCATTCGTGAAATAATTCAGAATCTACAATGGAAAAATCAAATAACAAAAAAATGACATAAGACCATCCCACCATCAAAAGATGAAAAAGAGATGAATTAGTTCACAAAAGAACAAAAGTGAGTTTGGCTATGGGGTGACCATACTACATCATGCTTTTATTTTTTCCTGTATACACCAACTTTGTCATTGCACAACAAAATTTCAAGACAAACCTAGCTCATTGATGCAGCATTTGTACCCAATCCAACAAGAACAAAATTAGTAGTAGTTGTTCATAGTCTAGTAATAACACACATATAAATGTAAATGTTGTATTAATGATTATAAACAATTTTAAATATTTTAAAAGTATCTAAAATGTCAAAAATAAATAAAATAGCCTCAAAATAATCATTCTGAGATTTTTCCATAACAATTTTTGAAGTAAGCATCTTCAAAGGAAGCTCAATATTCTCATGTTGATTCTTAGCTAAAGTACTTAGTTTTGGCATCATTTTAATGCATGTAAATTATTAAAAAAAATCAATTCCAATCAACTTTCACTTCACTTACAGAATGTTGATCACTAAAAGTATGAACTATAGAAGCTTGGATTCTAGTTTGTTGGAAAATCATTCAAACACACAAAAATAAAAAATATATACATTGATTTAACTTATATCACTGGATACAAACTTCTATTAAAAAAATTACTTCCAAGACCATAGCTATTGCATTAAATCATTATCATAAACCACAATACATAATTTATTTATTTACTAGAAACTACCCCAAAGGTGCCATTCATTTATTTTTTTTAAATAAAATTAAATAAAAATACTTAATAAAATCCTAGAAATGCAACCTTCAAAATTTATCTAATGATATTAAGGCAATTACCCAAAAGGATACAATAATCATAATTCATAACATCTTACTTTATATAAGTCAAATGTACTAATATTTTTTAGGGATGAGCTAAAATTTTTAAAATTAAAAAAAAATCATAAAAATGGGTTGAATAAAATTTAACTATGCAATTTTACACTTACAATATCAACTCAAATATTCATAACTTCCATATCCAACTCATTCATTTCAAATTAATTTCTTTGTATGCCAAGACCTAGTTCATGCATCTACTAGGCCCATCTATTAGTGGGTATCCCTACCCACCCAAACCATTGGTTCAAGATATAAATAGGAATGTAGTAGCCAACTTTGATCATCCAACTAAAACCAATAACGTGATGAAAAATGGCCACAGGTACAAGAAGGGGTATATTCAAAACTAAGGCTTTTAAATACACATTAAAACTAATAAAGTAATTTCAAATAAAAAGCATTTCAAGTTCCCAAGCCTCAATGGGTCTTACAAATGGAGGATTTATAAAACTTTTGATGGTCTCATGAACTTCAACATACTATAAGTTTGTATTTAGAATCATGTTCATAACTCAATGTTAGTTGGTTTCTCACTCATAAAATAATTCAAACTCCATAATAGACAAATCAAATGACATAAGATTATCCCACCATCAAAAGATGAAAAACAAATAATTCAGTCCATAAAATAAAGAAATGGGGTTTGGCTATGGGGTGACCATACTACATCATTCTTTTATTTTTACCTATATACACCACCTTTGCCACTTCACAACAAACCTCTAAGACCAACCTAGCTCATTACTACTGCATTTGAACCCAATCCAACAAGAAGGGCATTACCAGTATCTATTCATAGTCTAGTAATAAAACATATATAAATGTAACTATTGCATTAATGAATATAAATAATCTTAATTAATATTTAAATGTTCTAAAAGTCCCCAAAATGTCAAAAATAAAGTAAAATAGCCTCAAAATAATCATTTTAAGATTTTTCCATATCAATTTTCTACTTAAGCATCTTCAAAGGAAGCTCAACATTATCATGTTGCTTCTTACATAAATTAATTCTTTTTGGCATCCTTTTATTGCAGACAAATTATTAAAAAAAATCAATTTCAATCAAATTTCACTTCACTTACAAAATGTTGATATCTAAAAGTACGAACTATAGAAGCTTACTTTCTAATTTTTTGGAGAACAATTCAAACACACAAAAATAAAAGATGTATTTATGTATCTTATATTGTTGGTTACAAATTCTATTCAAAAATTTCCTTTTGATACTACAACTATTGTGATGTTTTTGTTTTCTTTTATTATTATATGCTAAACTATTGTATTAATGGATCTATTGGTCTAGAGGAAGAGGACTTTGTGCTTTTATATGCTTCCATGAATCATAAATAGTATTTCAATCTACCTCATTTAGAGCATGAAGTGCACAAAGGGAAAGAAACATTAACATATCTAATTTTTGAAAGAAAGTCTAGATCGATCATCATTTTTTATTATGTTTAACTTTGAGAAACCTATTTTACATTCTATCATGCTTACTAGAATAACAAGAATATCTTTCCATAATTGCATTAAACATGGAAGCCATTCAAACCATTCAGGTTCATCTCCAAAAAAAAATCCATGCTCCAAACATATATTTTTTGGGTATGATTTATAAATAATATAAACAAATTAATTCATTTCACCTAAATATTTGATAATATCTACAATAGGCGAGTTATCAAAACTAAATGTTTCACATAAACACGTTAACCATATTTTTATTTGATGGTCTCTATCATCCATCTCATCAAAATAATTATGAGGACTGAAAAACTGAATAGCATTAAATATAAGTAAATCTGTGAACCTCGCATCTAGAGAATCAATAACTTTCACTATAAAACTTTTTCTCAATACAATGCAATCATCTAGTATCCATGTTCTTTGGGAGTTAGGCAATCTCTCAAATCTCATTAGATGTATATGTGTTGCACTTATTCCATCTGTAAACTCAACAGTTCCTCCTTATGTTATATTTTAAAAATATGAAATATGTACTGTAACTACCCCAAATATGTCTCTTTGAAATATCCTACAAAGTATATCAACATTAATATCTAATTTAGTGCCAATGGAAGTAATGTCAACATGGTCATCTTGAAACTTTGTATTCAACTCAATAAGCACGTCTACAAGTAAATAGATGCAAAATTATACTAGAAAAATTCTTGCCAATTCATACATTTTTTCTCCTCTAACTCTCATTCTTTCAACAAAATAGGGATAAGTTTGACAAGCCTTTCCATGACCTTTCCTATAGAGAGCCACTTAATTTGATGAATTTTCAACACCTCTAACTGACCTAGTTGAAATGACTCCATTATATCTATTAATGTTCCATGTATTTTAGCAATTTTCCAAGCCATGAATATTTTTTTTGCAAATTTATCAATAAATTATAGCTCTAGAAAATAAGATGAAGCATCAGTTGCTACTAGTGGTTCTAGATTAACTATGCAATGAATATCTGATAATTGAAGAGTATTTTTGATAAATTTTAATAGATAAACATTCATAGATACCCCTAATATCAAAATCCCCATCAAATCCAAATCCAACTAACTTCATCAAGGATAAATTCATCTCTGTTAAAAGAGTAATCATGACATCATACATAGACTGATTTGTTCCATCTTTTATTTAAAGGATGTTCATAAATTTTGTTACACATTTTACTCTTCATTTTTCAAATATATAATGGAAACTATCAAATTTTTTAAATATAGTATGATCATTACTTTCATCAACTAATATTTAAATAGACTACATAAAATATCATCTTTTAACTGTTTCCAATATACCTCCTTTTCAGCAAGCGTAGTAACTCATTTTTAGAAGGGTATTTGTATATTCAAAGAATTCATGTATTAGAGTCATGTGTGGAGTGCCTTTATACATGTTCAAATCACAAATTGGATTATATAATTCTAAATGTAAATCATGTATGCAACAAAATATATATTTTCTATAACAAATATGATTCTCTCTTTCTCAATGTCTACCATTAGTTCTACATGTTTGGTAATTGGAATACTACTTCATTTATTTTCTCCTTCTAAAAGTTGGAAAGCAAATCTATGAGGCTTTGATTCTACTTGCATTCTTAGACTACTAACTTTAAGGGTGGTACTCCCATCTTTAGTATATAGAGTATCCCTCTTATATTTCACACACCAAAAATATTTTATCCTTTCAACACCATTTTTATAGTATAACCCATGAAAATCTTGTTTTCCATTTGGACTTGAATGTTATTTTCTATTTCTTTGATGATTGTTCATCTTCCTGAATCTATTCTCCATCTAATTCATAGTTTTATTCATGCGGATGATCATCAAAATCTTCATTTCTAGACTACTATTGTTGGTTAGAATCTCAAGGGATATGAAATGCATTACCAAGTGATAGTTGTTTTTTATCTTTCTTAAGATGACCAATAGAAGCCATTTTCTCAAAATTTATACCTTCTCAATGAAAAAAAATAAAATAGATATAAAAATATAAAATAAATAAGTCCCATATACCAAAGTGTAATATGACTTATTTCACTATAATAATATTATAATAACATTGTTATATATATATATATATATATATATATATATATATATATATATATATATATATATATATATATATATATTATTTTGTTTTAATAATGAATTATAATACTCTCTCTCTCTCTCTCTCTCTCTCTCTCTCTCTCTCTCTCTATATATATATATATATATATATATATATATATATATATATATATATATATATATAGAGAGAGAGAGAGAGAGAGAGAGAGAAATAATTATATTTTGTTTTAATAATGAATTATAATACTCTCTCTCTCTCTCTCTCTCTCTATATATATATATATATATATATATATATATATATATATATAGAGAGAGAGAGAGAGAGAGAGTATTATAATTCATTATTAAAACAAAATATAATTATTTCTCTCTCTCTCTCTCTCTCTCTCTCTATATATATATATATATATATATATATATAGAGAGAGAGAGAGAGAGAGAGAGAGAAATAATTATATTTTGTTTTAATAATGAATTATAATACTCTCTCTCTCTCTCTCTATATATATATATATATATATATAGAGAGAGAGAGAGAGAGAATTATAATTCATTATTAAAACAAAATATTAAATAGAGAGAGAGAGAGAGAGAGAGAGAGAGAGAGAGAGAGAGAGAGAGAGAGTGTATGTAAGGGTATAACAATGTGTATTACTCATAATACACTAGGATGTACATAATGTTTATGATTTATTTCACTATAATAATATTATATATATTTATAATAATATTATAAGAATATTATTATAAATATATATAATAGTATTATAATTTACTTCATGTGTGTGTGTGTGTGTGTGTGTGTGTGTGTGTGTGTATTATAATTTATTATTAAAAAAAATATTAAATAAAAATATAATATTTCTTTTTTTCTCTCTTAATGATTTGTTTCAATTGGAACAATTTCAACATATTGAGTGTTTAGATAAAAATAATGTTTAAAATGTAGAAAAATCGAGTTAAGTTTAGACAAAGTTATAGTGTATGTAAAGGTATAAAACTGTGTGTTACTCATAATGCACTAGGATGCACATAATGTTTATAAAAATAAAGATATTTTGTTGTTTATTTATCACTTATGAAATAAAAAATCAAGTGAAATCTACTAAGTATCCCCTATTCCTAAATGTATTTAAATTTGGGGAAAGGTACAAGTGAAACACACATAATAGTTTGATGAGAATAAAATTCATGTTACACCAAAGTTTATCTATTAGATAGCCTTGAGAAGTATTTAAATTTTATAAAAACTATAGTGTATGAAACAATATATATTCCCTACTACTAATAAGCCAAACATGCTAGACATATTTTAAAACTAGAATATTTTATTAAAATATAAATGCTACTAAAATCATTTCTAAAATTCTATGGAAAAAATAATATCAATAAAAAACATTTATGTTTTATTAATTTAAAATGGAAAGGGTTTAAGATTAGGATTTAAAATCATTTCCAAAAACATTTATAATCTCAATAAAAAAAAAATTATGTTTTATTGAATTATGATGGAAAGGGTTTTAAATCATTTCTAAAATTCAAAATATTAATCTTCTAAAAGTGCTGAGAACTTCAGGATTTAAGAATAGAATGGCCATCAAAATATAGTACTATAAATAAGTTGATGTAATAAGTATACACTTTTCCTTAAAATAACAATAAATAAGTTGTATTGTTTCATTTTTAAACGACCAGTCTCCCATTGAATTTGTGTGTGTGTGTGTGTGTGTGTGTGTGTGTGTGTGTGTGTGTGTGTGTGTGTGTGTGTGTGTGTGTGTGTGTGTGTGTGTGTGTGTGTGTGTGTTACTAATTTAAAGTGATAATTGAGATTGGTAATGTACAACTCATGAATATGAATGGATGAAAAAATTAATGACTACCCACTCCTAGTACCCACCAATATTAATGGCATTTATGTGACACAAAATTTCTTGTCCCATATTTCTACTAAAAATCTAAGTTGTTTTGAAAAATTGGCTAATGCATTCTTCTAAAATTTACAATTTTAACTTGTCAATGGTCATTGATATTTATAATTTGCTCTTCTACTCTACTAGTTGGCACTTGCGGCCCAACTAAATTATTAAATTCATTTTAATGCATTGTCAACTAATAGTAATTAATAATGGTGGTGGCTACTAGGAATCGGATTGGGGGTATGGGCGACTCTGTCTCTCACAAGTCACAAATTAACAATCAATAATCAAATTTAAATCCATCATAGCCCATCTAAATGCTCTAAACCCATTAGAGAAATACATATTAATAAATGGCCATAAAAAAAATTAAAATCCTTAAATTGTGTGACAATATATAAGTACAAAATAATATATATGCCCTACTACTAATAAGCCAAACATGCTAGACATATTTTATGATTGAAATATTTGATTAAAATACAAATGCTACTAAAATCATTTTCAAAATTCCATGGACAAAATAATCTTAATAAAAAAAATTTATGTTTTATTAATTTATAATGAAAAGAGTTTAATTTTAGGATTTAAAATCATTTAAAAAATCATTAATGATCTCAATAAAAAAAAAAATTATGTTTTATTTATTTATAATAGAAAGGGTTTGAAATTATTTCCAAACAACAAAATGTTATACTT